>JAHWFO010017332.1:1553573-1573450 GCA_023313115.1 Rhysida immarginata
TTCGATTTTCGAAATGCTACGTCCGAGAAAATGACCCCCAAAAGGTACTTCAATGACCCCCTTATTACGAGCTTTAGCTAAAGCTATACAGGGTGATTCAAATCGTGGGTAAAACAATTTAAGGGGGTATTACAGAGTACAAGTTAAACACAAAATATCCTATGAACATGGGTCCGAATTTGAACGATAACTGAGATATGAACAGAAATAAAAATGCCGCCACCAAGATCAATAAGTTAATAACTCAGGTTCTGTAAAGCCTAGATTAATGAAATTTGGAGGAATAACAGGGTACATAAGATTGTGTATATCGTTAAAATTTGATCGAATTCTAACGAGAAGTTTACGAGTTACGCAGTCAAAATTGTGCTAAGTGCTGGTTAGTACTGACAAGTGAACACGTGTTACGATGTTGAATGAGTAACTCGGAAACTTCTAGTTGGAATTCGATCAAATTTTAATCGTGTTATTTTTGTGTTACCTTGACCTCTACGATGCCCCCCATAAATTGTTTTACACACGATTTGAATCACCCTGTAGATAAGAATACAAGCTTAATCGATACCTTTACGTGTCCGGCCGGCCGTCGTTTGCACGATAACGTGAAATTGGAAGAACTTCACTGCGATGTATCAACGCGCTCTGCTTGATGAGCTCTCGTGGACCCCTTCAAGCACGTGCACTAATGTTAAGAATATGAACTTAGGACATGTAATATATCAATCGATTCGTACTGACGAGTCATAAGTGAATACAGTGTTACTTTTTGTTTATCATTTAAGCATTGTTGATGGCAGCATGGAGCACGTGCCCGTTATGAAGCTTGGTCGATGCACGTGCTCATTTTCTTTTAAAATTCAGTGCTGTTAGGCCTGTTGTTAAAAGTTAGGGCGATTGTTAAAAATGGCTCATCAATGTTAGGCCACTAGTTAAAAATGGCTAATTAATTATTTTTAAAATGATAGACATGCATGACACTTAAGCCATTTTGCATAATGAACATTTTACATTAAAACATTATTACTGCATTTCATTTTATATTCGATAAAATCATGGAAAAATCTTTGAAGTTTTCACCAAATTTGTCCGTCACCAAATTTTTTCCTCACTTGGGCATTTGCAAACCTTGTGGGTTTTTTTTTATCGTTTCATACTTTCAATTGGCAGCATCTGGAAAAACGCAGACAATGGTCATTTTTCCTCACAAGCTCACGTGATCATTGTAAACCTTTGGCCAATTGCACCCTTATGCCTATCGTTGTATGCAAAAGCGCAATCCGTCTGTGAACAACCCATATGAAGAGGTCACCATGCCGTTAGGTAAGAGAGAACGCGCGATAAAATAGCAGCAATAGTGCAACAGCACTGCGAGGATATCGGCGTGTGAAGGAACTGCGAAAAGGACCCATGATGGTGAGACGTTTATGAAAGATGCTAAAATTTGAAGAGACAGGGGTGTTAAGTGTGCTGCCTGACTCATACACCACTGGCCTGACACAGCGTCCATTCCCAGTACTCAGCGGCGGCGATTGCTCGAGCAGTAGCGCGTGAATTTTAAATTCAGGTTCACGGTGCGAAAGGTTTAGCAATCCATTCTGCACTGGTACCCATATAAGATCCAGATAGTGCACCAGTTAAAGCCACCGGATCCACAAGTGCGTCTAGCCTTTGCATTTCCTTTCTTGGCTAAAAGGAGTCGTTCAAGAAATACGTCACGCTGTGTTTGGCGTTTTCACACACCTCAGTCCCCCTATGTCACATTATGTCACATTTTCTACACCCCATCCCGTTTTAAGACGTCACACCATGTAAGTTAACCCCCCCTTCCTACAAACAAAAGAAATAATCTTCGGTTACTTCCAAACGCAAGTAACCCTATTTGAAGTAAGATTTTTTTGATAAAAATTGAATAGTCAGATAAATCAGATAAAATTTGAAATGTCTCATGGATTTATACACTCACAAGCCAAACGTCATGGGATATTGAAACGGTGGACCGTGGGATATTGAATTTCTTGAGCCACCTGCGATATTGAATGATCCATACGTCGTGCTCCACATACCAGGCTACGTGCGAACTCTGATAGCTCTCATCATATAGCCATTGTCACACTGAACACCTCATCCCTTACTCATGACAGTATAACTAAACCTACTGACACTGATTTGCATATTTATACTGTTTGAACATGATGGTACTGCCACTTGAAAAATAGTCCACTGCTATCCCATGACTTTTGGCACGTGAGTGTATAATGAAATTTCAGGTTTTTGCTTAGGTGTTAACAATCGAGATTTTTGAAATTTGAAAATTTAATTATCAAAAAAAATATTGCAAATGTTCTAAGAAGGAGGTTTAATCATGACGCAGAAGTACAATTATTAATGTATCCATGAGCAATTGGGCCTGGACAAGGCGATCAATGCTTAAAAGATAAAGTAAAAATTATTCATTGTTTACTCTCATTATGAATCGATTGTTATATGACATGCCGTTATCTTGGTATTTTTAAGGTATCTGTTAAGCACGTGCAATCGACTTGAAGGGATCCACGAAAAAGCCTGAAGAGTTGTATTGCTGAACAAGTTAATCCACGAAAATAGAATTTGAAAAAGTTAATCCGTTTTTAATTATAATGCAAACCGTGGACGGATAAACATACAGCCCAAACGTGCATTCTTATAAGTAGGAAGCATTATTATCCTGTCAATTGTTAGGATTTCTGGCTGCAAACAATTTGAAATCAGTAATTGTTTTGATTGTTAGGTATAATAATTAAAATAAACATTATTGTGAAACTCAGAATGGTCAGAATTTTAATTGTTGTAAACTTTTTATTGTTATAACAAGAAATTAAGCCTCCCGAGGAAGGTATAGGAAAATAGCGGAAGCCCTGAGTTCATCTATTTTTTTTTATTCCTTCATCTGCACTTTTTAACTCCCTATTTTTATTTTTTTTTTTATCAAAAATTGAATTTCTTGAACTTTATATGTAGAAAATATAAAAGAACCCTGTCTTCTTTCTTTTCTCATCATTTTCGATCGAATGATATATCACACCCTATATGTTGCCATAAATTTCTTAAGACCAAGTGATTGCCACCCACACAACTCCGACCCTATTGAGACGATTTTGCCCAAACTTTTCAGTAATGTTGATCTTGCTTAGAGGAATCTGCATACCAAATTTCATTCCTTTATATGCCTAAATACGCGTAGACCTTTTGGTCCCTTCTAATTTCCGCCCCCGAAACTCCGACCCCAGTCGGCCAATTAAAACCAAATTAAATAGTGAAGGTACACATGCCCATTGTGAATTTCAACCTTCTACCTCAAAAAATGCGGAAATTATGGAGGGGACGGACGGACGGACAGACAGACGGACATTGTGAAAACAATAAGTAGCTTCATTCTTCCGCTACTTAATAAACCACAGATAGCAAAGGCACTTTTTGTTGTTTTTTTTAATGTAGGGTCTCTTTATCAAATACATTGTTGTGACATTTGAGAAGGCAGCAATGGAACCAAAATCATACAAGTTTTATCACCACAGAATAATTAATCAGATGGAACAGATACTTAATCTACAGACTGTCCCATAAGTTACCATACATAGAAAAAAAACAATTTTTTATGAAAACCATATTTATTTATACACTGCTCAAAGCATTTAAAGGATTACTTCTATTAAGCAGCGTGCAGAAGCAACTACGAATAAAATGGACAAAATCGCTGTATTTGATCATTAAAAGACGGTTTATTTAACAATAGAATGCATTACTGAAACAACTGGTGAAGAAACATAAAGAAAAAACAGGAAACTGCAGGAACCCTGCCTAAAACAAAGTGAAATGTCCTTTGGACGTTGTGAGGAGAATGCCATGTTTCTTCCAGGGATCAGTTTTTGCACCACTCAGTAATGTGTATGCCTACCATGGGCTGCAGTAACCTCCATGCACTTTCGAGGCATGCTCCGTATCAGTCGACGGATGTGATCTTGGGGAAGCCGGTCCCATTCCTCAGTAAGTGCCTGGATGAGCTCTTGCAGTGTTTCTGGAGCTGAAGGGCTGTGTCGAATTCGCCTGTCAAGCATGTCCCAAAGATGTTCAAGGGGATTTAGGTCTGGACTCATTGCAGGCCACCTCATGGTCTGAATGCCATGCATCCGTAGAAGTCTTGTGGACGAGCATTATCCTGCATCAGAAGGAATCCAGGCCCCATGCCATGTGCAGCAACAATCACATGTTCTTCCAGAATGTGTCACGAATGTAAACGTCAGCGGTCATTCGCCCTCGGACGACCACAAGATCCGTTCGATGGTCTATTGAGATGCCAGCCCAAACCATAATGGAACAACATCCCATTCGGTCAGTCTCACAAACTGTTGCGTCGGTGTTTCGCTCACCACGTCGTCTCCAGACACGTAGACGGCCATCACAGCGGGTCAGGCGGAATCTTGACTCGTCTGTGAAGAGAACAGAATGCCAGTGGCGAAGCTGCCAGATGACATGTTGATGTGCAAACTCTAGTCACGCCTGTATGGTTAGAGTTTGCAGGCGGGTTAGATTTGGACATCTGGCTCTCAAGCCAACTTCACGTAATCTGTTCCGGATTGTTTGATCTGAAACAGCTACCCCAGTTGACATCTGCAGGTCATTTCTCAGGTCTCTGGCCGTTGAGGTTCTTCGGCGCAGGGCACAAGTCCGCACATAACGATCTTGATGGGCGGTTGTTGAGCGTCGGCGACCTTGCCCAGCTCATCGTGTGTACTGGCCAGTCGCCTGGAATCGTGTCCACAGTCGGAAAATGACGGAAGAGGACACATCGATGGCATTTGCCACAGTCCGAAATGATTGACCCGTTTGGAGCAATGTTACGGCTCTCGCAGCTTCTACTGCTTCAAGATTCTTTCCTGGCATGTCAGATCACTAACAACAACGTTCCAGGAATGCCTGCCTTCTAAAGTTCGACCGTTATCTCCAAGCAAAGAGTGTACTGGCATGTAACCACTTTGTTTTCCGGGGGGTTATATTGCTATGCAAATTTCTCAGAACATCTGGCAGCAGAATGTGTTGGCTTCAACCATTTCCTATGAGGGAGATAGTATGTTTCATGTTGCAGAAGATGAAATTGCTAAAAAGTATTATTTACGCCCTCTGTAGGGGATTTTACAAGTGTTCCTTTACTTGTTTTGAGCAGTGTACAATATGCGCTACATGATTACCGTTGTTTTGAAAACACATTTCGAAAGTCCTGTATATTCTTGATAATCTCTACAACCACGAACCGATGGGCGTCAAACTTTACATGATGCTTTCACAAAGTTCGAGAAAATTTTTGTGGTAGCCTGTTCTCATACATTTACATTTTGCGTTTTTAATGCTTACATCCTACACAGTTAGTCAAATTTGGCAAAAAAATCCTGAATTTGGTTATTCTAAAATTTACTGTAAATAACCTGGCTTTCCTATATTCAACTATACTGAACGGAGTCAGGTGCCTATTCTAGTGAAAGGATAACAGAATTACACTACATAAGTTTTTATCAGAAGTAAGTATCTGTGAGCAAGTGATGTGCTCTGTACAAAGAAATGGACAAAACGTGGCCTGATTGTTCAGGATGGTGCAGGAGATCTCCGGATACTTGGTCAATTTCGTCTTCATTTACCCTTTCTGCATACTTCTGCTGTAAGTCGTCGCACAAATGGCCATCAAGTCCCTCTGTATCTTATCTGCTATTTTTTCAGGTTGTCTTACCTTAAAATTATCTGAAAAGCCAAAAGGGAGAGAATTGTGTGAAGACCAAGGGATTTTTATACGAGTAAGGTTACAACCCCTTTATTGGACAAGTAATATTTTAGTGCTTAAGTTGGCTATACTGGCTTTTAACTGCTAGTTTTCCACTTCCCTCTCGCGGCTGTTTCTCATTGTTACGTGGAGTCTAGTTCGAGTAACACGTGTTTATAATAGCTGTGCCGATTCAGACTTCCGCTATACCTTTTTTACCAAGAACAAGATAAGCGACCAGCGGATATTCACAAAGTACTTGTTCTCAATTATGGAAACAATACGAGTCGACAACATGTAACGAGGTGGTGTCGTGAATTCTTTGGAGGCAGGACCAATGTTCATGACAAACACGAGCGGTAGCCCATATGTGGTCGCTGATGAACGTATACACTTGTTTCTTAGCCTGAGAAAAATCATGCTGGACAACGCTTCCACGACGATGAAGAGATCAAGCACGAAGTTGAGAAGTTGAAAGGTATTTCAGCATCAGGCGCCAGAATTTCATTACTGTGGGATACAGAAGCTAGTACTTAGTCTTAACAAGTGTTTGGACGATGGCGGCAGTGTCCTCGAAAAATAACCCCTGTATCACTTAAATAAGTTGTAGTGGACATTTTTTTTATTGGCCGTTGTAACCTTACTTTCCGGACGTGCTTCATATTTAAAAGGTTGTTCTTTTTATTATGAGAATTCTTCAGATTAAGGCCAAACAAATCTTCCACTGTAATTAAAAAAGCGAGATAAACAAGCTGTTCACAAAAGAATATACCAACTTCGAAAGGCTATATTTTATCAAACTACACAACTCGGAGAACTAATCAGCGCATCTTTCTGAAGGATATAATCTGAAGTTTATTTGGGTTATTCACATAATCACAAATATTTAATGTGACGCCACGAAAAGCTTGAACGATGTACAATACAGAGCTTACACTAGTTGTAATCTACAAGATTTCATAAGTAAGGGGAATTCGGAGTTCCCACCTGACTCGGCGACTCGACTTTCTCGTACTGCGAGTGAACATTTGCTGAATGTGTTGGATATTCTTCCAACACTCGTGGTCTTCCAGGATTTTTGCTTTTGCAATGACACCTTTTCTCAGGATATTCCATCATTTTGGAAGATTGATTCCATATATGCCACGGAAATAATTTTATCGATTTCAAACACTTAGCAACATCTCTTGGCAATGAAACAAAACTTCAGAATGCCCCCTTCACGATGATAAGTAGAGTGGCGAAATAAGTTGTTTCGTTGTTGAGATATCGCCTTTCAAATTTGGTCTATTCTTTTGTGAATCCCCTTACTGTGCCACTATGAAAAGTAAAAGCGGCAGCGTCTCTTTTCTCCCTGCATTTTATTTCATGTTGTTATTTAGTTTGGACAGAAGCATGATAGAGTCCGCGTATACGCAACATCTTTCTTTTAGGTGGCCTTTAAGGCTGAGAAAACATAAATCTTAGAAGGCTTTCTTCAGGGAACAAACTTTTGTTGTGGAGAACAACAATTAGCTTTCCAACGATAGTTTCACAATAGGGTTAGAAAGACATCTCATTTTCCATTTGAAAGAAAAATAATCAAATAAAATAATGTGAAATAATAAAAGTAATTTCAATATGAAAGAAATTAAATTTTTAAGGTGTTTGTTGTGACGTTACACTGATGTAAAGTTCCCCCATGTCACGCTGTGTCACAGTTTCATACCCTCTCCCCTCTAAAGGCGTGACGTATTTCTTGAATGTCCCCAAATAGCTTTCGACGATACGTGGCCAGATGAGACACATCTTACGCTAGACGGCGCTGTGAGCACACAGAATTGTCGCATATGGGGTTATTGTAATCCCCATGTAGTGCGTGAGCAGACCAATAGGTTCGCTCAATGCATGGCATGGATTCACCTCAGATATCTGGATTCATATTTTTTGAGACGACGCCTGCAGTTCCTGTTGGAGAACTGTTAATTCTTGACATGACAGGTGGTTTAATCATTGCAGAAATGTGAGTGTTTACAGAAAATAGTCTTCATACAAGATGGTGCAGCACCGCATGTGGGTTGCCCGGTAAAGGAACGTCTTCAAACAAACTTCGGCGATGAATGTTTTCTGTCAAGACACCTTCCAGATGCAAGGCCTGCCCATTCACCAAACTTTAATCCATGTAACTTCTGGCTGTGGGGAAACCTGAAGGATCGTGTTTATATGGAGGCGTACGGAACTTGCCTGAACTCAAAGCCAACATCATTCGTCATCTTGCAGCCACTTCATGGGAGACACTTCGTGCTACTGTTGAGCACGTTGTCCTGCCCTTCCAGCATGTCATCGTCCAAGAGGGTGCGCATATAGTACAATTTCCCTAACAGCATTCCAGTAGTTTGGCGGATCTTGCAGTGCACTACTACCGTCTGAGTAGGATCTTGCAGCGCCACTTTCTCCCTTGGTAGCAACCGTATGCACTAAAACATTTTCCGTTAGAATTCTCTTCCCCATGCTCTGCATAGCATATACATAAGGGGTGGTCGTGACGTGGACGGCTAGTCATTGCTTGGGCGACAGCCATTAAGTTGATGGACCCGCTGCTGGAGAGATGAAATTATGGCACAGCTACAGGGGGAACCCATTTGCTCAGGGACCAGTGCTGGATGCCCAGCAGATGAGGAATGAAAGCTACTCAGTACCACTTCAGAGGGCACGTGAAGCCGTCAATCCCGGCTGCTACTGTCATCTCGTAGCAGTCGTTACGTTACTGGGATGGCGCAAAATTCTCTCGTAGGAATACCCGGCCAGATTATCGTTGATATTCAACCCTCTGTACCAGACGAGCCTATACACAAAGTGTCATCACCATCCGTGCAATAACGCGGTCTGCAGCCCACGAGGAAGTGAGAAACCTTAATTAGAACCACCCGAGTTATCATTCAGCTTTGTTTGTGAAATAGATGAACATTTTATCAGAATATACCGTTTAATATTTTCCAGACCAAAGACAACCAAGTACAGAAAAAAAAGAAACGAGAAAAGCATCACTTTGAAATTATAATAAAAATAGTCTATTTTCACTGGCTAGATATTTAAAAGTAGCTAAATTTTCTAGAAAAAAAATGAACAGCAAGAGCTGAACAAATTATTTCATAATTTAGCCCAATCACAGAATAATGCAGCTCTAATTTCTGTAACAAGAATCAAAAATATTTGTTGGGGTTGTGAAAATCCCTGATATATCCCCGAATTTTCCCTGATTTTCCCATTTTGTGGCCACTGTGAAATAGTTGTGCTTCATTTATCATTCGCTTCCAGCAAAGTTTGCAAGAAGAATGACCCTAGGGCAAACGGATTCCATGCTGTGATCGTCCCACGTCATATCTTCGATCTCAGCAAGCACTTCCACTTGATGCGTATTCTGCTTGGTGTGAACGAAATGCAGTTGTCCAAATTCAACTTTCGCGTATTGGTTGACAGCTTACTGCAAGATGAATCAGCGCGAAGTTGTCTCTTGAATACAATCTCTACGCGTAGAACTCTCGCATATCACTGCCAAATCGCAATCGACCTTCGGGATATGTACCTTCTCGTGACCATCTATATTTTCTATACGGAAACAAATGAGTATAGTGCAAATCAGGAGACTCACGTCTCGAAGATTCACTCGAGGCAATGTAGAATGAAACTCCCTTCCGTACTCCGAGACGCTATTATCAACTATCAGGGTTACTACTTTGCCAGCACATATGGCCTCCTAACTTGTCGGACATTAATCCTATTGAACACATTTGGGATTTCATGCAGCGCCTTATCAGAGCTCACCAACCAACTCCTCAATCTACGCGAAATTGCTTGACACGACGGCCGCAGCTTAGTTCCAACTACAGGATAACTAAATTTACCAAGTGTATGTAAGGAATAATTGCAACGACGGATTCGATTTGTGAAATATCAGAATGTAATTCTAACAATAATTAAGCAAGATTAGCGTTTGTGATCTAATTGATATAATGCTGTTATTTAAGTTAACTCAACATAGATGTCCATAACATTAATTAAAAGTTTTTGAGCCTAGCAACATAATCATGTATCTTTTACACCATGCTGCGAGAGAAACTCCAAAATTCTTATCTGATATGATCATTTATTGCAGGAAATGTTCATAAGAGGCACTGGGATCGACAGAGCTAAAGATGACAGTGAAAACGCTCTTTGAAAGTATAACTGTTCGAACCACAGTTCACTCTTCAGAGGAGATACAGGTTAATTCATCCGCCAAATAAAAGGTCGATTAATGCCTGGATGAGAGCCTATTTGGAGACTGGGTTGATAGTAAAAAATGTAAAAGCAGCGGGCAGCCCAGCCCGTCACAATGGACGAAATAAGAAATCAGAGCAGTTTATCTTCAAAAGTCTCCAAAGCTCTGCAAAACGGTTTTCATCGAGGCATAAAATCGACTTTTATCTAAGAGTTGTTTACTTTGAGTTGTCTTCTGAATAGTTATTGGTGATTTTATTTTAGCATGGCATTTTTTTAAATGAAAGGTTCTACAACATGTTGAAAACAATATAGAAAACAACAAATATAAAAATAAAATTTTTGATTGATATATCCTACATTAATTCTTAGGAGTGAGTTATCCACCTTTGCCTAAATGTCATCAAACAAAAACATAGTTCCATTTTACCACAGAATTTACCTTTAAAAAAAACCCAATGGCGAATGAACTGTAACCCTTTTAGGGCCGGCTCTACCAACCTCGGCTAAATCCTCATATAGATAGCTGTAAAGGTGTAAACTTGTACCCGGTACACAGTTTCAGTTTCGTTCTACGCAAATCTTTTACTCCTCAGAAAACTATATCGACGGTAGGGTCCATAAGCAATGTAACGCGCACTGTAATTGGTCAGTTTGATATTTAGTGTTTCCCTCTAAAACATTCTGCCAAAACAAGGAAGGAACTAACAAGAAAAAAATCTTTTCTTCTGATGAAGTAGAAGCGTTTTTGGATTTGGTCTACCAGTTTAGAGAGGGCGTGATTATATAACACCAAATAATATGGTTTTGAAGGCATTTTCAAATCGAAGTGGACCGGAAGTGCGCCATTTAAGTCGCGGGAATAAGTCCTTATCCGACCTCTTGAGGACCGTATATCTTTTTCCGGATAGGTGAGGTTTATTCTGCTGTTTATCTGGGTAGGGTAGAACACCGTTACTTATTCTATCTGACGATTTATCTTGGTAGAACCGGGCGTTAGAATAATAAGAAATCTGAGTCTGTGTTTTATCATATTTTATTTCAAAAGTTGTTTTTTTTTAAATGTATGAAAAAAATCAATTTCTCATTACACAAATTCTAACACAAACAGGCCTATTTATGGCCCATAAAGTCCATCTAATGATTGAATTTTTAGTCTAGTCGAGGTAATCTTAGTTTAAAAGTTCAGATTTTTGAAATGTCTTCAGTTTATGTGAAGTTTTTCATGAGATTTTTATGACCTCAAAGACGGTCGTTTTTTTAAATAGTAGAGATATCCATAAATATTTGGAAGAGAAATCTCGTATCCATTATCTCATATAATACCACAAATTACAATGGGCATTTTAAACTTTTGTTGCAATCCCCTGAGGTTACATAGTTTCTCTCAATCTTTTTCTTCTTCTTTGAGGATTATGAAGTAACCGAGTAAACACTTTTACAAAGAACTAAAGTTCATGGGTTATTTTATTAAATGATTAATCAAATCTTTTTTCGCAATGTCACATTTATAAGGTTTCTCTCCAGTATGCAGTCTTACAAGGCGTATTTTAGCATTAATTGGGCAAATGTCTTTTCGCAATAGACACATTTATAAGGTGTCTATAAATCCAGTATGCATTCTTTCATCGCATGTTTTGACATGTAATTCAGCAAATGTTTTGTCGCAATAGTCATATTTATAAGCTTTCTCTCCAGTATGCAGTTTTTCATGGCGTATTTTATGATATAATTGAATAAATGGTTTTTGTCAATAGTCACATTTATAAGGTTTCCCTCCAGTATGCATTCTTTCGTGGCTTACTTTGAGAGATGAGGGAACAAATGTTTTCTGGCAATACTCACATTTATAAGCATTCTATCCAGCATGCAGTCTTTCATGGTGTATTTTATCAGATGATCTAGCAAATGTTTTTTCGCAACAGTCACCTGTATAAGGTTTCTCTCACGAATGCAGCCTTTCATGGCGTTTTTCATCAGATAATCGACCAAATGTTTTTTCGCAATATTTACATTTATAAGGTTTCTCTCCAGTATGCCGTCTTTCATGGCATATTTTATGAGGTATTTGAGCAAATGTTTTTTCGCAATAGCGACATTTATAAGGTTTCTCTCCAGTATGAATTCTTTCATGTTGTATTTTAGCACTTAATTGACCAAATGGTTTTTCGCAATACTCACATTTATGAGGTTTATCTCCAGTATGCATTACTTCATGGCTTACTTTTTGAGATAAGCTAACAAATGCTTTGTCGCAATAGTCACATTTATACGGTCTCTCTCCCGTATGCAGTCTTTCATGGAGGTTTTTACCAGATAATTGAGCAAATGTTTTTTCGCAATAGTCACATTTATAAGGTTTCTCTCCAGTATGCGTTCTTTGATGGTTTTTTTTAGAAGAAAAATGAGCAAATGTTTTTAAGCAATAGTCACATTTATACGGTTTCTCTC
The DNA here is from genome assembly GCA_023313115.1 of Rhysida immarginata. Taxonomy (NCBI): domain Eukaryota; kingdom Metazoa; phylum Arthropoda; class Chilopoda; order Scolopendromorpha; family Scolopendridae; genus Rhysida; species Rhysida immarginata. The sequence continues at coordinate 1,566,052 of JAHWFO010017332.1, forward strand.
CCGTATGAAGTCTTTCATGGCGTGTTGTATCATATAATCGAACAAATGTTTTATCGCAATAGTCACATTTATAAAGTTTCTCTCCAGTATGCAGTCTTTCATGGCGTATTTTATCATATATTTGAGCAAATGTTTTTTCACAGTAGTCACATTTATGAGGTTTCTTTATTGTATGCTGTCTTTCGTGGCACTTAATATTTTGTAATTTAGTAGAAGTCTTTCCATGAGAATGGCATTTATAGTGTTTCCATTCAGAATGCACTACTGTTTCATGAATTGCCTTGCTTGTCAAGTCTCGAGAAATTTTGTTGCAGTTGTTGTAGAACTCATTTGCCATATGAATTGTTTCCAATTGCTTTTTGTTTAATTTCAGATTATGATAATCACTGGCCACTTTTTCTGTTTTGCCACTTTCAAAATTCGTCGGCTCTGTTTTGTTCTTACACATTTTTTTAAAGTATAGTACTTTATCGTCCGTGAAATCACTTTTGGGTCTCTCATCTTCCAACTTAATGGTGGTTGCTAATTCCTGAGAAGAGCTTTTCACTTTATTCGTAGAATTTTCAATCGAAATAAGGTTTAATGGCTCCGTTTCTTCCACCTGTGCTATTGCTCGAAGAGCAGCCAAGTTCATGCTTGTAAAATGGGTTTCCATAGGTTGTAGTCTCGTTATATATGGAGTATTTTCCATAACATGTTTCTCTTGATCACCAGTCAGTTGTAATATAGAATTTTTTTCATTTTCCGAAGATAGCTCATATAAAATTAAAACAGTAGGCTGATGTGGTTTAATTGTAAATGCGATTTTCTTATCAATGACTTCTCTTGTAACTGATGACGCACCAATAATAATGTTCTCAATGGTTACAAATAAATCGTATATGATGCGTTTGCAATTTACTTCAGATTTTGATACTAATGATAATGAATATTGATCGAATATTTCTGAATTAGAAAGACTGACTTTTAATTTTTTCATGTTTATATCTGTCGTCTCTTCATTAGGATTTACCATTTCTGTTTGAACTCTCTCTTCTTCTTTCAGTTCCATAGAATAATTATTGTTTCTAAATTTACCTCCTTCTGAAGTTGTTTCTTCATAGGTAAGTACAACCATATGGTAATTTGAGCGGGTTCTAATTTCATATTTGACGCATCCATCCTTAAAATCTCTTGTTACGTGTGAATTGCCAATTATTATGTTCTCAATTGTTAGGAATAAATCATAGAGAATACGCTTGTGTTTTCTAACTTCTTTTGAAAATGACTGCTTCTTCTTCTCCATGGTTTATTATTATTCAAACTCATTAAAATCTTGCATCTCAGTTAATAAAGATGAAATTACTGATGGTTACAGCTTCCAACTATAAATAATAATTTAAGAAATTATATGAATTTTAAAAAATTGAGAATGACAAACAATAAAATCCAAATATTGAACCAATTATTAGCTTTTAATAAATATTTCAACAATTGAACCGGTCATATTGACAATATTTCATAAAGGATACATAAAAACTATCTCGTTTATGTATGAATATCAAAAATTCACTAATTTTGTTTAGTCCATATTGTGCATGAGATTATTATTTAAACAAAGATCAAAGGCCCATAAACGACATACACGCAATTAGTTAACACAATTAACTAACATTAATAACAACATGGGTGATTTTATAGAAATTGTAATGACAGAAAATCAAGTTTTACAATTAAATATAATTAAGTACGAGGGTGGGCTGAAAAGTAATGCCTCCATGGCTGTAACTTTTTTATTTTTTAACCGATTTTCAAAATTCTTTTTGTATCTGATACACACATCTCTCCTCTATGTAATGCACTATTCACTTTTCGACATAGTCCCCATCCCTTTCCACGATTGTACCAACGCGTGACTAGTCGGGTGAACCCGTCGGAGGGGAATTCCGGGGTTGTTGTCGACACCAAGACCGAACGGCAGTTTCACCTCGTCGTCAGAACGCAACTCATGCCCCTTAAGGTGCTCTTTCCTGTTTGGGAAGTGGTGAAAGTCGCAAGGTGCAAAGTCTTTCATTTTTGGGGTCAGTTTTTCATCTTTGAACTGTAGGCGCTGCAACCCCCTCTGATGTGTGGCGTTATCGTGCTGCAGAAGAGGATCCAAAGCTGCCATTCAATCCTCGTGTCGATGACAACCCCGGAATTCCTCTCCGACGGGTTCACCCGACTAGTCACGCGTTGGTACAATGCGTGGAAAGGGATGGGGACTATGTCAAAAAGTGAATAGTGCATTACATAGAGGAGAAATATGAGTATCAGATACAAAAAGAATTTTGAAAATCGGTTAACAAATAAAAAAGTTACAGCCATGGAGGCATTACTTTTCAGCCCACCCTCGTATATTATAGATCATTTATGAAATCTCTGGTTTTCAGAAAATAAATATTTTTCCTCGTAAATAAAATAAAATAAACAGATAAAACTTCAGACTACTTTTCCTAATACTCCCGGACGTTGTCGGCCAACATAGTAGGCGTTCATGTTTTGAATTTATTACTCAAAACTATACAAAAGTTCTAATCTTAAAAACTAAATCTTTTAAACATTTTCCACTGTTATTATTTTAAGGAAATAAGATCATTATTCTCCAAAGCCGACGTGTATACAGGGTGAGTCTGAAAAGCCTGTCACATACTTTTCGGGGAGATAGTATGGGTAATTCTAAGCAAAAAAGTTCATATGAACACGGGTCCGAATTTGAATGGAACAGAAATAAAAATCCCGCCACCAACATCAACAAGTTAATAACTCAGGTTCTGCAACGCCTAGGTTAATGAATTTCGGATGAATAATAGGGTACATAAAACTGTGCATACCGTTAAAATTTGATCTTATTCCAACGTGTACTTTCCGAGTTATGCGTTCAAAATCCTAACAGTGCTCATATGCGAATACTAACCAGCACGTGTTACGATGTTGAGTGCGTAACTCCGAAACTGCTCGTTGTAATTCGATCAAATTTTAACGGTATACACAGTTTTATGCACCCTATTATTCCCCCAAATTTCAAACTCCTAGATATTATGAACCTGAGTTATTAGCATGTTGATCTTGGTGACGGTATTTTTACTTCTGTTCATATCTCAGTTAACGTTCAATTTCGGACCCATGTTCACATTCCGATCACCCATACTACCTCCCCTAAAAGTTTCTAACAAAATTTCAGACTCACCCTGTATAGCGTACATATTTTGTTAGTTTCGTAATCATGATATAAAAAGTCTACAAACAGCAAGTATATGCTGTCTATTAATAAAGACCCTTTTTAATTATTCTCAACATCATTTTGATAACATAAATATTCTCAACTTTTAATTAATATTTAATGATCAGGATGCCCAGTTATGTCATCATATTTTAAGTAAATTGTTGCGACCATTTTAGAGCAATGTTGCTGTTAATAATACAGAACGAGAAGAAAATTCCAAAACATTTAACGAAATATTAGAGTAAAATAAAAAAAACATATTAATAATAAATTTTTATAATTATTAGTGTTCATTATTGATTAAGTTTTGAAAATTGTTATAGAATTTGTAATATTATTAATACTTTTTTAATATTATTAATATTTGCGGATCAGACTGAATGAATCAATGCAATTAAGACTCAGCTTCTGATCCTTTTAAGACAGCCTGCTCATGTTAGGAGAGCCGCATCGAGACATGTGGAGAAGTTCAAGTATGCACAGCCTTAACAAAAGTATCCGGCCACTTTCCCTCTGTGGAAATGCTGTTGTTAGTAAGGCCACCCTTTGCTGCAATTTCCGCTGCAACACAGCAAGGAAGGCTGCTCACAAGTTGTATACACTGCAAGTATCTGATATCTAATACAAGCCATTCGGTCGACAAACGGTGCAGCAACTGATGACGATTCGTGGCCGGGGGGGGGCGCCCGCATGTGCATTTATACACGTTGCTCCAGCACATCCCATAATGCTTCGATTGGGTTCAAGTTTGGACTCTGCGCAGGCCGGGGCAATAAACGGATGTCTGCACAGACGAATCTTGCCTGTGTTGAACGATCCAGATGACATGGGGCATTGTCCTGCTGGATGAAGCAGTCTGAAGAGGTGCGTTTCCAACATCTGTTGGTACCGTGGGGCAAATTCACTCGCTTGTCGACACCGGTGATAGGCCCTACGCCTGCCGTACAGAATGGGGCGCACACCAAGACGCCAGAGTCCTTCACTGTGGGTATGAGCCACTCTGGATAGTGTTTCTCATTTGACCGTCTCCAGAGCCACAAACGACCGTCAGATTGATGAAGGGTGAATCGGCTTTCTTCCCTCCACATGACCTTTACCCAATCATCATTAATACACTGACGATGCTCCGTATACCATCGTAGACAACGAACGGCTTCCTTTTTCCGACTCTCCCACAGAAGCCAATTTCATGGAGGCCACGTTGCATTGTGCGCACTGATGGGCCACGGGCTGAGGCTGGTGAGTAGGCGTCTGGGTCCCCTACTAAGGCAGTAGTGATGGCCCGCAAGGTATCTTTGCGATACCTCTCCACCACCCGAGACAGAGCACGTTTGTCTTTCGGCGACAGGAGTAGAGGTCGCCCGGAATGTTTTGCTGTTATTGCCAGTGTAGAAACATTAAATTTAGTTCATTCTCTAAGCTTCCCGATTGAACAACTGCCTTATTCGTAACATATTCCCATATTCATCGTTTGTCTACGATCCTCAGCAGTGCATTTATTGAATATTATTTTGAACTCTTTATGGTTGTGTTCATAATATTATTCTTCAAATCAATTAGAAATTAAATACAATGTTTCAGTGTAAATAGTTATGAACGTCGGTTCTGCACTAGTGCTTATACATAACCAAAATTAGCATTTTTGTTAAATTCTTATTTCAACTGTTTTCACCATTCAAAAATGTTTAATCCAACTGAAGATGAGAAATATTCTCGAAAACGTTTTTTTATATAAATTTTATCCCAAATATTTGGATCACCCTCTTCAAAATTTCATCTGTACTTCAAGTTTATCGTTTTCCCCTATCAACATTATCTTCACAAGACTTCATCTACATCCTCAATAGACTGGGTTTATTTCTACTATCAACAACATCTTCAATAGACTACATCCTTTGAGTTTTTTTCCATCTCACAAGTTTCTTCATCGTTTTTCAAGATTGGTGACTTTATTATTTATTTTTTTGTTTTTATTAATTTTACGATTTTCCCCATTAAAAGGAGACTAAACACATTATTAAATTATAATTTGATAATTATTTATAATTATTATAATTGTAATTTTATAATTTTTATTATTTAATACAATTAAAATAAACTATTAAATTGAAGTTTTTGATATAAATCTAAAAATTAATTTGATAAAATCTATTAAAATTATGTTTTGATAAAAATGTATAAAATTATATTTTGATAAGAATGTATAAATAAACTCAAACATGCAAATGCATTTTAAAAGTTATTAAGGATTATTATATTGAGATAAATAAATCAAAAACTTGATATATAAATAACATTATAAATAACTTCAACCTTATTATTTTTATATAGAAAATTTTAATTGAAAACAAAATTTAAAGAAAAAATCAATGATTACAAAATTTATTGATTGTCAGTTATATTTCCAGACGATAATAATTAGAAAATTTTAAAAAATTGCATTTCAGCCGTATTTTAGAGGAAGCGTAATTCAAGTGATAAGGCCGACTGAGCCAACAATGGTGGATTCTGTAGCAGATGACAAAGTCTGGTGTACTTTCCTAATCTAGAGCTTTACCCACAGGGCATCTTATCGGACTCGATCCGGATCGAGTTAGATGCATGTAAACGCGAGGCAATTTTGGATTAGCTCAAATCGATCCGGATCGAAACGTGCATGTAAACGTAGTGGGATCAAAGGAATAAAGATTAACATAACCATCTTTTAAACTATCGAGAATGGAATTAAAAAATTAATTACGTGAAATAGAAATTGAAAAATTGTTAATAAGATTAAATTTGTGATTGAAAAACTTTATTAAAATTAATTCTAAAAAATTGCTTTGAAGGCACATCTATTACAGTAACTATGGATGCTTCTAAAAACTCTCGAGCGCTCATTTTCAATCACGTGATCGTTTACCCCTGATCGCGCCCGCTCTATTCAAACGCTCATGAAGTTTTTTGATAGTGCCAAGGGCAACGAGATAACAGTCCGGTCAGTAAATAAGAGGTAACTGCCACAGAAACTCGTTACGCTTTCAAACTTTCTGTTTTAAGCGTAATTATTATTTTTATTGTCCATTATTATAATCTGATGGGGATTTATTAGATTTCAATACATTTATTCTTTTATGACAATAAATACGAGAGTGTTAAAATATCTACGTACGAGAGTGCACGTACGATAAAACGAAACTTTAAAGAAAATTCAAAACCTAAGAAAAAAATTAAAAAATTAAAATTTATAAAACAATCTTCGCTTTTATCTTCAGCTCCTTCGCCCCTGCCGTGTATCTTGACCTGTTCGGATTAATTGCAAAACTATAAACCGCATTGGAAACGGACTTCAAGGTGGGATATGCTTTCATTGTCAGCCATTATTGCGAAAGTAATGAAAGCGAAAGTAGTGAAAGTGAGCGAGGCAACGCGAAGTGATCACAATGGAAATAAGATCACTTTGATCCTGAGCGTTCCCAACACGACGATGAGATCGGGGAGTTTTTAGAGGGCCAGTGACGAGCGCTCTGTCATTTTTAGATGCAGTGCTCGCGTTGATCATGAACGCTTACGCTCGATCGCGACTGGAGAGAGTTTTTAGAAGCAGCCTATGTGTCTTACGTGAGCGATCTAGGAGAGACGCGAGCGAGAGAGGGAAAGTGCGCGAAGGAAAGAGAAGCGGACAATCACTACGTTTACATGCACGTTTCGATCCGGATCGACTTGAGTTAATCCAAAATTGCCTCGCGTTTACATGCATCTAACTCGATCCGGATCGAGTCCGATAAGATGGCCTGTGGATAAAGCTCTAGATTAGGAAAGTACGCCAGAGTTTGTCATCTGCTACAGAATCCGCCATTGTTGGCCCAGTCGGCCTTATCACTTGAATTAAATGCAATTTCTTAAAATTTTCTCATTATTATCGTCTGGAAATAATAATTGATTATTATTATTGACAATCAATAAATTTTGTAATTATTGATTTTTTCTTTAAATTTTGTTTTCAATTAAAATTTTCTGTATAAAAATAATAAGGTTGAGGTTATTTATAATGTTAACTATAATGTTATTTATATATCAAGTTTTTGATTTATTTACCTCAATATAATAATCCTTAATAACTTTTAAAATGCATTTGCATGTTTAAGTTTTTTTATACTTATTTTTATCAAAACA
>JAHWFO010017354.1:0-13206 GCA_023313115.1 Rhysida immarginata
ATGGGTGGATTACAGTTTGGTGCACAGTCTTGGCAAACGTTCATGATGTTTAACGAAAGTCACCGAAATGGGTGCATTTACAGTTTCGTGCACACATACTGCCAAACGTTCATGATTTTCACAGAAAGTCACCGAAATGGGTGGTTGTACATATTCGTGCATACGTTTGGCAAAGATTCATGATTTACACCGAAAGTCTCGCAGATGCCTGGATTTACAATTTCGTGCACACTTTAGCCAAACGTTCATGATTTTCACCGAAAATAACACAGATAGGTGGATTTTCGATTGTATGCACACTGTAGGATTTCGAGAATGAGTATTTAGCCAGTTTTAGAATTTAGAATTTATTAACGTTAATTATGCAAATTTAATAATTTATTCATGTTAGGATTGTTTATGGGATCGTAAGTTTAGCATTTTTGAAAGATTTAGAACGGATTTAGAGATTGTAAAGAATTAAATAATAAATAATATTTTAAATGTTTTTTCTCTGCTCGATTTTAAGAAGCCCTTAAAACGGTGCCAGAATTGCTGTCAACAGCAAGGGGATTGTCAAAGATTCAGTTTACACCTTATAGAATAGGATTGTTTTGACTTTTGTTCAAGGACCCAAGAGTATTGGCAGAGTTGGAAAAGTTGTTAGGATCGAATTCGAGACGGGAAGTAGGAGTGTAACATGTTTTTAAGAACAAAGAGTGAACCTTGAACGATGAAGATGGCCAGATGTGACTAATTGTCACGTGAGTGATAAATTTCAAATAAGTTGAGAAATGTTACCAAGTTCTTGATTGGTTGAAGAATCACCTTTTGGTGATTGTCTAGCGTGTATTCGAACGTTTGATTGGTTAAGGAAACTGGATCTGTTTTGTCAATAGTTCCAGAGAAAGAATCTTCAGTAGTAGAATGCCTGAATTTTGAAGGAACCGGGTGTGCGGTTTCCCTACTCACCACTTTATTATATCCCAATTCGGCCTCTATCTGAACTCCAAATGAATTCAGATGGGAAGTTTTAAATTAATATTTTAGATTCATTTTAAGTTAGTTTTCTTTAATTACAGTTCACACCACGTAATTCTTTTAGTTAGCTCGTTATCGAGGTTTTCTTAAGTATATCCATCTAGCTGCGCACCAGCTCAGTCAATTCAATAGCTAAGAAAGTTAATGTTAGTTTGTGAGAGAAAAGCCAGCCCAAAACGGTATAAAAATTTCATCATGGAAGAAGGAGCCTAGCAGAGAAACCTACCAGCCATTTCTGAAGAGGAGTCCACCCCCTCCAGACGTTTCGACGTAGCCAGAGACTGAGAAAGACATCCAAGAGCGGACAGATTGAGAAGATCACGGTAAAGCCCAGTTCCAATTTAATGTCTCAATGGCCATTCTATTCATATTATTCATGTTTTCTTTATTTCAATTTCTATTCATTTAAAATGGGAACGGAACATTCTTATTCCTAAAATTCTAGTGGGAAAGACAATTACATTTTAGAGTCAAGTTACAACTCAGTTTAATTCTATCACCCCTTTAAGTTTAATTGCATCAGTCCGATCATTTTGTTATCTTACATAAAGTCTTGCCATTAGTTATATTATGGCCAGAAATTTGTTTATCTAAGTTAAGCTCTGTCAGAAGAACCTATTTCTTTATTGTTAAATCATTTGATACAAAATCCCACAGGACAGTGATTCTATATTTCTATATTTTAATTAGCATTATTAAACAGTTAAGACTTACAAGTCGTTTGAGAATATTTTTAGTCTTAGAAAATTGATTGTTAGAATTTCCAAATTCTATTCTTGTCTTAAAGAATTATAATTACATTTATTACCATTATCAGAAGTCAATTCTGATATTCTATCATTTATTTCTGAGATACAAATTATTGGTTCATTACAATTAAATACAAAGTTTTTCCTTTTACAAATTGAATCATTCTAGAGATACATTGGTTTACAGATCATTGATTAAATTTCATTTCTTATTATCTCAACTTCTGTTTTATACAATTGTTGAATGTTCCTAATAAATATTCTATTTTATATGTTAAACACTGCCTCGAGTACTTTGATTTTCTCCTCACTTGGCCGGGCCTGTCTAAGCGGGAAGAAACTAGTTAGTGTGAATGGGATAAACTTTAAATTATCATAAACACTTTGTGGAAAGTATAATCCACTGGCGCAGTCCTTTTTAAATAATTAACTATTCATTCGACCACTCATTTCAATAATTATCCCCAGGAACCTCACAATAAAAATGGCGCAGTCAGACAGGATATTGTAGCGTCATTTCTTTATAAAAACAGTGCGAGAGAATAAAGTAGCATTAAAATATTTGCACTATTTGATATTTTAAGATTGGAAAAATTTGTTTAGAACATAAACTCATTAGAATATTCAAAAGAGTCGTTTGCATAAGCATAACTTACATGATTTACATGTTTTGCATAAATTAAGTATTCATAAGGTAAATATAAGTAGAATTAAGTAAAATTATCAATTAAGCCCAAGGACGGGAAACAAAGTACTTAAATCTAGATTGCTCAGGCAGATAAAAGAATATTTCACGTAAATCCTAAATTTTAAACATGCCACAAACACAGGGTCAGCCCCAGGGTCAGTTAATACCAGGAGTGCCCGCTCCTCCGCCACTTCCAATGCAAGCCCCCCCGCTGCAGTCATTTGCGTTAGCTAGTGAGATCAAACAATACGATGGATCTACGGATCCCGAAACTTTTTTCCTCAAAATTGATGAGGTGAGCACGGTCATGAATTGGACACCAGCTGCAAAATTCAATACTGCAAAAATTAAGCTAACTGGGGACGCACATTTCTATTGTAGGGAAGATGGGGAGATGAGAACGGTAAACACTTATGAGGCATTACGAGAGGCATTGAAGGAAAGATTTGGAAAAGAACCGAAAGGAAAAAGTGAAAGATTGTTTATAGAATGTAGACAAGGTGGGAATGAATCGGTACGTCACTATGCGACGCGTTTGCAGAGTCTGGGAAATAAAACCAAGCGAGAAGTAGAAGGTGAAGGGGAACAGGCAGAAATAAAACGTGTCTATGCTCAAGAGATTTTAACAGAAAGAATTAAAGAACGTTTCGTTGACGGGTTATTACCACCGCTGAGAAGAGTTGTCATGTTTAAGAAACCAGTAACGTTGAAACAAGCGATAGAACAGGCTGAAGAGGAGGAAGAAATTATAAAGAGATGGGGATCAGAGGACTATGCATTAAATGCCGTAGGAAAGGAAACAAAAGGAGAAATAGTCGTTACTGATAGTGCCGAAACAGAAGAAAGAATTAGTAGGCGTATCGAGGAAAGATTGCGCGAGAAAGATAACGAAAATCAGCCTAGAGCACGTCCGACGAATGCAGGTAGACCGAATGAACGTGGCCGTCCCACCGGACAGAAGCAGCCACCCAGTCCGAGAAAGGCTCCAGACACCAACCGAGGGACAGGGGAGAATCGAGCGCGAGAAGAGCGTAGCTGTTACCGCTGTAATTTGCGCGGACATTTAGCTAAAGATTGCCGTAGACCTCCTGTAAACAATTATGAGTGTTACTACTGCCATAAACGGGGTCATACAATTCGATATTGTCGTGAAAGAATGCGTAGAAACAATAGAAATAACACTCGAGAACAACCAGCTAATGAGCGCGAAGGAAAAGAACAAGTTGCTCAGCCAAAAAACGTGCGAGCAGCCCCTCTCCAGGCCGGAGAGGAAAGAGAGCAGTAAGCGATGAGGATGCCCTCCCATTGGCACACATTTCAGCAGAACCCGAAGAATTGATGGTTAAAGGCAAATTAGGGGAAATTAATGTTAAATTCTTAGTGGATAGCGGAGCCAAAGTAACGCTATTAGGCGAAGATATGTTACAAAAAATAATTAAATTAGGATATAAAGTTACTGAGGTTACAGAACCCGCTATAAATTTGGTTGGGGTTACGAGACACAATTTCCCTACTGAAGGCATATATCTAATTAAATTTAAATTACATGTTAAAATGTTACATTTGGAAAAGAAGGGAAGATATACCTTATCAAGCTATATTGGGGAGAGATTCTTTAAGGAGATATGGTTTTGTTATTGATTTTCAAAGCAATAGTTTACATGCCAAAAAGAATAACATCTTCTTTATGGGAAAAAGGCCAAAGTCGAGAAATCAAAGTGACTCAACTGAAGTCTCTAATATCAGAGAAATTATGGAGACCTTTTCTGTTAAATGTAAGCATAAAATATCCATTCCTCCGCATTCTGAAATTATTTGTGAAAGTCAATTGGCGAGTACAGCGTTTAAAAATCGTATTGGGGTACTTGAACCTAAAGATTTTTCTGATCCAGGGTTGTTAGCAGCTAAGGTATTGGTTAAGGTTATGCAAAATGATACCATTCCTATTCGATTATTGAATTATTCTGGAGAAACGTTATTTTAGAGGTAAATAAAATTATTGGAAATTTAAATGAGGCAGAAGAGGAAAGGGTGGAATTGAGTACAACTATTGAAGAGGGAAAGGAAGTTAAGATAGATAAAGAAAAATTTCTAAATTTATTTCATTTGGATCATTTAACCCCTGACAAAAGAATACCATTAGAGAACTTGTTATATGAATTTGAGGGAGCATTCTCACACCATGAATGGGACCTGGGATGCTGTAAAATTGAACACCACAAAATTGATACTGGGTCATCCCCCCCTGTAGCTCAACCCCCTTACAGAATTCCTTATTCGCAGAGAGGTATCATGAAGGAAATGATAGATAACTTGTTAAAACATCAGGTCATTGAACCCAGCTCTAGCCCCTGGAATGCACCAGCATTGCTAGTTAAGAAAAAGAATGGGCCTTATCGATTCGTTGTAGATTATCGTAAATTGAACAAAGTTACAACTGTTTTCTCGTTCCCTTTACCCAATGTGAATGAAACTTTGAGTCAGCTAGGCAAGGCGAAATATTTCAGTGTATTAGATGCGAATCAAGGCTATTTTCAACTTGAAATTAGTGATTCCGCCAAAACATCGTTCAGTACCCCGGACGCGAAATTTCAGTTTAAGCGATTGCCTATGGGTTTAAACAATTCACCAGCGCTATGGCAAAGAGCCGCTAATTTCATAGTCAGAGGCTTACAGGACCGTATTCTTTGTTATTTAGACGATTTCATTACATTTAATGAAACATTTGCTGAACATTTTAAAGATGTTGTTTATCAGGTTGAAGGAAGCAAATCTCAAACTTAAACCCCGTAAGTGTCAATTTCTCAATGATGAAGTAAAATTTTTAGGGCATGTCATATCAGAACGTGGCATTGCTCCCGATCCAGAGAAAATCACAGCAGTAAAAAATTTTCCAAGGCCGAAAACCGTTAAAGAAATTCAATCTTTTCTAGGATTGGCCAATTATTACCGCAGGCATGTGAAATCATTCAGTGCCATTGCAAAGCCATTGACTGATTTAACTAAATTAGACACACCTTTTGATTGGTCTGATGATGTAGAGAAAGCATTCCTCACCCTTAAGCAACTCTTAATTACAGCTCCAATTCTAAAAAGTCCTGATTTTTCCAAACCATTTATAGTCGCCACAGATGCGAGCTCATATGCGTTAGGTGCAGTTTTATCACAGCGCTTCGAAGGAAAGGCACATCCTATTGCGTATTGCAGTCGTTTGCTAAAAAAGAGTGAATTAAATTACTCGGTGATCGAAAAAGAATGTTTGGGAGTAGTGTATGCTATTAAGCAATTTCGAGTATACTTGTATGGTAAAATTATTTCACGTTGCACACCGATCATCGTCCTCTTTCCTGGCTGTTTAATCTAAGAGACCCTACTTCGAAACTTGCCCACTGAGCGTTTGCGTTAGCCGAATATAACTTTGACATTGTGCATAAGCCAGGCATCAAAAACACCAATGCCGATGGCCTCTCAAGAGTTCCCATTTCTGCAATAGCAGAATACGAGCCGCTGTTATGTAAACAAGAGATAGCTCGAGAACAACACCTAGAGGAAGAGTGGAGAGGGATTAGAGAGTATTTCAAGGGCACGGGCGTGAAGCCCCTCCCCCGGGATTGGCCGGATAGAGAAGAGAACTTTTTCATGGATGAGGAAGACGTATTGTATCACATAACAAGATCCCAAGATGGAAAGGAGATTTGGGAAAAGGTTGTCATTCCGAATAGTTTGAGAAACCACGTGCTGTATTTGTACCACGACATTCCATCCAGTGGTCACATAAGATCCAAGAAGATGCGAGTCAAAATTGATAAACAGTATTATTGGCCAACCATGCGTTCTGATATTCAGAAATATTGTGCTGAATGTGAAAGTTGTCAGCTCCATGCCAGTGAAACATCCGTTTTACCGTATTGCCGCCGACATTCTGGGACCAACTACCACTTCTTATGAAGGTTATAAGTATATTTTAGTGGTCACAGACCATTATTCCAGATATACGGAAGCCGTTCCTCTTAGGGACCAAACTGCGAAAACTGTGGCTAAGGCATTAGTCACCAGTGTTTTTAATCGTCATTCTATTCCAATCCAACTATTGACCGACCGAGGATCTAATTTTACCTCTGAACTTTTGCGAGAAGTTTGTAAGATTCTGGGTATCAAAAAACTGTTCACCACAGCGTATCATCCCGCTGGAAACGGAATTGTCGAGCGGATGAACAAAAATCTCATCCAGATGATACGTCATTACGTCGAAAAAAGTCAAAGAGACTGGCCAGAATGGCTGTCGTTCTGTATGTTTGCGTATAACACGAGTCCACATTCTTCTTTAGGCGAAAGCCCCTTTCTGCTATTCTACGGGAGACATCCCATCCTCCCTGGTGACATCATCACCACGCCAAGAAGACCATGTTATGGCATTGACAAGAATTACGAATGCGAAATTGAAGCCCGCATCCGGTATGCGTTCGACTTAGCAGAAAAATTCAGAGAAGAACAGGATAAGAAGAGAAAGGAATATCACGATAAGCGTCATAAGCCCTATTCATTTAAGGTTGACGACCTCGTATATTTAGCAGTCCCACAAATTAAACCGGGGTTAACAAAAAAGCTGCACCCTACTTATGAGGGACCCTATAGGATTATTGACCAGTACTCTCTGGTCAATTTTCTGATCAAGCATGTGAAAACCAGCAAAACTAAAGTTGTTCATGCAAATCGGATGAAGCCTAAGGTAGGAGACCTGCCGGGAAAGACGAGTCCGAGCTAAAGAAGCCGCGCCGCCCGAACCGCAGGTGCTGTCGACTTGTCCCGAGGAAGAAAGTTTCCTACCGCCCCCCGCGATGCCCAGAGACGAACCGATCGTGGAGCCCGAGAGGCAGCCACCCGCTCCGGGAGGAAGTAATGAGGCCGGGAGAACAGTAAATGCACCCCCCCTCCCATCCGTACATGTTGCGTTCACAAGGAAGCGCACCCGAAATACCATGGGTATTACCGTCTGTACAAGATAAGAGAACAACTGAAGTATTGGAGAGGAACTCCCAGAATGATGACGTCAATGTTGTCTTCGACGCTAGTACCGAAGATGAAGCCGTGGAAAGAAAGGAGCGTCCCGTGAATGAAAACATTCGTTCGATGAACGCCGGCGAAGCCTCGGAAGTCGCCGACCTGATTGACACTCTTTCCACCTCACCAGCTGTTACTCATAAACAATTTAATTCTTCCAACGTGTCTTATCAGCTCCTGATGAGCATGTTTGAGAAAGTTCTAGGGTCTATACATAGTTAAAATGTAACTTGGAGGGTCACTATTTACTTAATCCATGGGCAATAAACATATAACAAATATTACATAATTTTATTTACACTTTCCTGAGAATTTCTAGTATCAATTATTTCCATAGGGTTAAACATTACCTAAAGGTCTATTCTCGATTTTATTCCTATATTCATCTTATTCTAAGTTCTATAAGGTCTTAATAAATTATTAAAATTAAAGGGTTTCTAATGATGTATTATAAAAGGACCTTATTGTTATTTTGGGGATCCGCAACGATAGAATAATAAATAAGAACTTTCAGTCATGCTTTTGACCCATAGTGCCGTATCATTCAGATCATGCTTGTTCAGTTTAATAGTTTAATAAAAAGCTTTAAGTGATCCCTCCTTTCTGAAATAATTCATTTAAAGATCTTTACTTACCGTTGAAACCCTAGAAGAACAATTGTTTAAACATTTATGTCTCTTATTTATTTCATCATAGTCGTTTAAATTTTTCTCTTTATGTCAAGTATAAAGGGGAACAATTTACTTACTCTTTGATTCTAATAAACCAGTGTTTTACAAGTTTGCTCGGTGTAGACCACTACTGATGGTCCTACCAAATGAGTAAATTTTTGGGGAGCCACGTGAAATGATATATTTCTGATGATTTTAAAGTCCCCGTAAAACACCCCTAGTGAGAAGGTTAATTTTATATAATTATTGACATGGTTTCAATTGGATGCCTGTCTATATAATCTTATCCAGACTATAGTGCTAGTATGAAAAGAAAAGCACCCGGACCTAATTCTAGAGCAGATCTGCCAGTTCTTGTCAAATATTTCTTAAGATTAAGGTTAAAGCGGACATTCCCTGTTTTCCGATGGAATTCAAATGAATTCCCCGTGAAGCGTAACCATGTAGCAGTAGAAATACTGTGAGTTGTTAAGGTTACCCGCCGTTAGAGTAATCCACATAAATTGTGATTACATGGGCCCCAGGTTATGAATTAGAATTTCTTTCTAGTCCAGTATCAACTATTATATGCTGTGTGATGAAGAGGCCTCCCTGTTATTAAATGTAAAGAAAAATTAGTCCCACCCGACATGCGCGCCCTTTGAATTAAGTGCGGACTGAAGTCGTTGTAGGAGAGATGACTTTGGAAGTCGCCCCCTCCTCAACCCTCGTTATAGTGAAAGAGAGAAGAGCGAGCTACCCCGTTCTGACGAAATATGAACCTAGGTTGGAGTGGAACTCGAGCCGCCCCCTCCTGGAGTTCATCATCATCTAAACAGTTAATGTCAAATTTTTCTCTCGAAACCTTCTAATGATTATTCTTATGAAGGGATTCCTGCAGATTGAAAAGAAACATCCAGTTAAATGAAAATTACTTTTCTAAGGAATTACATTATGTCCAAAGCCATAATTTCCCTCCCTTTCTCAGGGAGCTCGCAAGGAGAAAATTTAAGTATAAAGTAGGAAATTACTCGTTACGTTATTACTTTCAAAAAACAGCATCAAGTCGAAATTTTAAAAACACTCATTTTCTTAAAGCCCTTTTCATTTTAAAGCTTAATAAAAATAAAATTATGATTAATTATTATAATTCTTGTTTTTAATCTTGTCCATAATTCCATCACAGAAACATAATGGTTTCAATGTTTCTCCAAATCCATTTCAAAGCCAGGTTTTCTTTCTACAGAACGCCCCAAAAGGACAAAGGAAATTATTTAAATTTCGGATCGCTGTCCATTAGTTTCTAAATTCTCATCCAATTATGAAATATAAATGATCACTTACCTCTTGTCAAAGCTGTAGGGAACGAAAGTGTTCAGTGGAGAAAGTTGAACTGGGACCCCCTCCCACAGAATACCCAGAGTGACGGCCGTGTCATCGTGTCCCGGGAGTCGAAGCGTGGGTCGCCGCCGTTGCGAGCTTCTCATTGCCGAGCCGACCATCCCGATGACCAAGATCGCACACCACTTGATGAATACAATTGTCTGAAGGAAGCTAAGTTAACGATAAAAGTATTCTAAAGTCCGAAATAAAATTCTAAATCATTCCACAAATTACATTATAAATTTCTGAATCTAAATAAATCTTGTCTTACCTTGTATTTCTAACGACCTTGTATCCGCACACGGTATCCATTATTTTCTTTGTTCACATTTCTTTTAATTAAGGTAATTATGTTTCCCCCACCACAGAATTTCCCGCAAATGAATTAATTATTCTAAGCTAGAACCGCAGGATGTTTTTCATAAACTTTGTTTAAGGTTTATATTCAAACCACTGGGGAAAATATTATCCACGTATCCACTAGCAGTTTCGAACACGTTATCAGATCGTTTCAAATAAGTTAGAAGTTTTCAAATCGTTTCTTAGGATTGAGTGACCAGATAGGGCAGGAGAAATAACTATTTCCTCGCCCCTATTCCTGAACAATAGGACCGACCCGGTCCCCCTTCTTTCTTAATCCCTTTCGAGAAAAAACACACTTACTTCCTTGATGGGGAGATAAAGTTTAAATAAATAAATAAAACAGGAAAATAGATAAATATTTCCAGAATAATTTTTAAATAAATAACCTTTTCTAATGTTCAATTCTAAATGATTCAACTATTGTCTTTCTTTACTTCTTGTAATATAAAAGTTATATAAGAGGTTTATAAACATAATAATATCGAAAGATATTACTCCAGTATGGTAGCAAGTTCTCACTTTTCTTTCTTTAAAAAGTTTATAGACGTTGTTGTCCGATCACTAATGATGACGGATATAACAGCGATCTATTGATGTTTACGAATAAAATTGTGAAATGAAAATTTCATTTTCGAGCCGAGTGATTTAGATTTCATCTCGATATGAGGTCATGCGTAGAGATAGCGCTCTCGACTAAAGTTCTTGGACCCCCCCTCTCTATCATGGCTTCCCTGTGATGATACAATTTAATTAAGTGTTTGAATGTCCCGCTTCTCAGTTAATACAAATTTTAAATGCATTAAAAATTGATGCGATCTATAAATTAAACTAGCGATTGCGTAAAATTTTAAAATGTCTATGGTTACTAGTAGATGTGCCTGGGAACACGATTTTTTGTTTCAAAAACTATAAAGAAACAACTCTTTGTAAAATTCGGTGAACGAGGTGACAGCACTTAGTAATAAGACTCTTATTACCTTTCTTACAGTTGCTGAGATTACAGAAGACACTCTTATACTTGCCAACCAAAATATTTCATTTTGTCATGGCCAAATTTCTTTTTCTGTACGTTTCTCTAATATTTTCTTCTTGTATGAGTGATCCTACGTTTGACAAAGGCATGGTATTTGTTTGGGAAGGAGAATTTACTTTATCCGCAACTCAGTGGACCATCGTGATGGATGTTGAATTAGGACAACTTTTATCTGATTCCGAGGAGGTTGTACGAGAAATTAAGCGAGCAAAGGAGATTGCTGCGGTCCAGTTTCCTCCAAATGTTCTCCTCGAACTACAGCGTGTGGAGAGCGATGCCAACGCCATCCATCGAGATGTGCAAGCTTTTACCTATCTTTTAACTCATCGATCTGGGCGGAGATCTTTTCAGAGCCCTTTTCGGTGTAGCCACCACAAGTGATCTTTCATCTTTAAATGCCCGCATAAATCAATTAGTTACAGTCAACAAAGAGGTTATTCATCTAATAAATCATCAAGCAACCATTTTAAATCATACTATCCAAGAAATTCTATTTTCCCGAAAGGTTGAAGCTATTTTGACTCGAGAGATAGATCAAATAAGAAATTGGATGTCCATGCAAGCTGTAGCATCCGCCACTTTGCGTTATATGGAAATGCTCCTCATGGAATTAAGATATAATGTTTTGAATCTGCAAGCCACCATAAACATGTTGAGTCAAGGACGGATCACCTCATATTTTTTACCTGAACGTAAATTCCTCAATGTTCTTAAACTCATTGATAAACAATTACCAGATAACATTGAACTTCTTGTTTCACCTACCTGGGAAACATTATATCAATTTTATCGTTCAGCTTCAGTTGTTGTTGTTGCAATGCCTAAATCACTAAGACTTTTCATTCAATTACCACTTGTAGTATCTCAAGGATCTTTTGATCTTTATAGAATTCTTAGTGTACCCTTAAAGTTACCAAAATTAGATCTGTTTGTTTATTTCCAACCATCGCACCCGTATTTAGCAGTCTCTAGAAATAGACAATCGTTTCTACCTCTCTCTGAACAGGAGTGGCTGTCCTGTCAGATGGAAACGTCTCAATCGTGTCTGTTCACCCTGTTCAGCCATTTATACCGTTCCCTCACAACACTGTTTGTATGCTCTTTTTATGGGAGAAGATGAAGTTGTTAACCAATTGTGTGAGAAAAGAGTGGTCAAAAATCCAGCTCCAGTGTTTTTCCGCAATGACTATTTAGGTCATTGGGTATATAGTGTCCCCAGCCGCACTACTCTAACTGTTAGATGTCCTGCTTTGTTAAAATCAAGTCCAGGAATAACAAATCTAGTAAAACTTGAAGGAACCGGAGTATTTCAATTAAATCGTGCATGTACAGCTCTTGGTAAGGGTTTTCTCTTACCTCCATTCGTTAAAGGTCGAATTGAAACAAGTCCTTTTAAGGCAGATTCTTTGATTGTACCTGACATTTCGCACATTGTTAATGCATCGGACTTAGACTTTCTTAATAAAAATCCCTCTGTGTTGGAAATGATTACCCAGCAAGAAGCTAAATCATCTTTAGAGACTGACGGGATGTCCCTTCAGCTTCTCCAGCAGAAAGCTCGAGAGTTGGAGAACACCCTAGATTCCAATGTAATTTCCGAATCTTTTTTCTCTACTTGGACGATCGTGGGTATCGTCGTATCTTTAATCATTTTGTTCGTAACAATTTCCCTAATTTTCAAATATTGTTGTAGAGACAAGATTCCATCCTTAATTTCTAAGTTTAAGCGCACCCCTCCGAGTGATGACACAAATCCTGAAGGAGATCTAGAATTAGAGATTTTAAACGGAACTCCACGTCCTCTTGTTGAGGAAACTCCTATGAATCTTAGAGAGCGAGTTCCGATAGCTTTTTCTTCTGAAGAAATATAATATTGTCCATGATATACAAACACATGTTATGAGTTTTCTTACATCTAATATGCTTATCTTACATTATTCCATTATTCATTTGTCTTTCTTGAAATCTTTATAACAAACATTTATAAGGATTCACATATATTATTTTGACACATAATATTTTTGTTTTCTCTTGAAACATTACTTCATAAATTTACATCATATTTTATCTTTTGGGGAATTCAACTTACATATACAAATTCTATCTATTCTTTTCCTTCCTATAAACATTTTAAAATTTAACTTGGCCGAGACATTTGAAAGGAGTTGGCTTACAGGTGACAACGCCATGGAGCCAGGAAGGATTTCTGGAGCCAGATGACACCAGGCACCTGCTGACGTTGAGGACTTCAACCCCCCC
>JAHWFO010017366.1:0-33266 GCA_023313115.1 Rhysida immarginata
GTGGATACGCTAAACTATCCATACCAAACTAAAGAGCGCCTATGAAATCCTTTCGTTTGCGTTTTTTGGCCTTGTCTGTATCCTTTGAAATAGATAAAATTGAGTACCATGCAGTTATAACGTTCTTTGTATCAGGTCGTTGCATGTCGGATTTCGAGGTGGGTTCCGAGCTTCAGCACGGTTTCCACGTTTAGTAGCAAGTACCCATAGCAAAGTGGTACATTCCCAGAGATAAACCTATCAGCGACCGGCTGCCTGAAATTTGCATGTCTGCGATGATATTTAATAGCGTTTGAACCAAAGCAAAGTAGTCATGACTTCATACGAATTACGTGTGATAATGTATTACGAGTTCAGGTTGAATCACACTGCCTCTCGAAACATCAATAAGGTATTTGGTATAGGCACCATAAACTAACATACTGTCCAACGTCGGTTCCGAAAATTCCGTGCTGGAATGACGAACCTGGCAAACGAGCTAGGCGGCAGACTGCCCAACGTGTTGAACGACGCTGATCCGAAGCGATCTGTTGAAGAGGACCCGTCAAAAACTGTCCTTGATCTTGCAGGGGATCATGCTGTAGCGGCGACCTCGGTGGCCATACAATAGGAGATGCACAACTAACGACTGGGGTGGTGCACCATCCTGCATATATGTGGTTGAACTGGCGAGCTGCAATTCTCCTGTCCAGTGCTTCCCAAACATGCTCTATCGGGTTCAGGTCTGGAGATCTTGCTGGCCATTCCATCCTTTGAATATCCTCCTCTTCGAGGTATTTGTTGACCAGCCTTGCCCTATGTGGACGAGCATTGTCGTCCATAAAAATGAAATGGGGACCAAAGGCACCCCAGAAGAGCCTTACATAAGGTGCTAAGATGTCGTCCCTGTACCTCTGAGCAGTCGGATTGCCTCTCTGAAAAACGCGGAGGTCTGTGCGTCCATCCAACATGATGTCTGTCCAGCCTCCAATCGTCCTACTGCTCTCCAACTTTCGGAATTTTCTAACGTTCGGTGATGTTCCATCTTTCCGTAAAATGGCTAGAATGTCCAAAACTTACACGCAGCAGCCTTTTAAAGCGATGTCGCAACGACTGTTATTTCGAAGTAGCTTAATTTACATATGCAAAGAAGGACTTGAACGATTATTATTGGTTAGCAGTAATCCACATTGTTAACTTGCTTCAACCCCCAAATTTCAATGGAATTGGTCCAGTAGTTTTAGAGAAATCCACGCAAATGTGTTTGTCCTGTTAATTTCGAGCACCAGTGTACGTTTGTTTATGGTGCCTACACCGAATACCTTATTGATGTTTCGAGAGGCGTTGGGTGCAGTGTGATTCAACCTGAACTCTTAATGCGTTATCACACATAATTCATATGAAGTCACGGCTATCTTCGCTTTGGTTCAAACGCTATTAAATATCATCACAGACATACAAATTTCAAGCAGCTGGTCGCTGATGGGTTTATCTCTGGAAATGTACTTCTTCGTTACGGGTACTTGCTACAAAACATGGAAACATTGCTGAACCGCGGAACCCACCTCGAAATTTGACATTTGATATGCAACAACCTGATAACAAGAAAAAAAAATTCACTCTTTTAACTGGGTTAGAAAAAAATTTGAGAAAAGACTTGGTTTGCAAAAAAAGAGTACAGATTTTTTGGGAGATGATAGAAGAGATCCTTAGAAGTATTTTTTGTCATATGAACATGGGGTCCCCGCAGCTCTGTTTACTTCCAATACTGCATTGAACAATCAAATGACACCGGGACGCAGCGTGCGTTGGTAGGCCTAGATTATTTTATTTTTAACAATTAACACAAGCAATCTACTGTATGACTTTTACACTAATTGTTCGAAATGACCGCCATTTGCTTCGTAGCACAATTCGCAACGCCTTATGATGGATTGATCTACGCGTGGAAACAGTTGATTTGCACGGTCGCTCATGTCACCTGCTGCCGCGACAACACGATCCGCCAATTCTTCTTCGGTATCAACAGGTTCGGAGTACACCATTGATTTTATGCTTCCCCATAAAAAAAAAATTCATCAATGTGAGATCTGGCGATCTCGGTGGCCAAGCAACTGGTCCGCCACGACCGATCCAACGACCAGGATATGTCTCGTTTAGGTAATCTCTAACTGCTCTTGTGTAATGCGAAGGTGCGCCGTCCTGTTGAAACCACATCAAATGTCTGGTCATTAGTGGAACATCTTCAAGAAGACCAGGGAGCTCCTCCTTGAGGAAACCAAGGTATGTTTGCCCGTTAAGACGGCATGGTAGGAGATATGGCCCAATCAGGACATTGTGAATCATGCCAGCCCAAATATTCAACGAAACACGATGCTGAAAACTGTTAACATGTGTTGCACATGGGTTGACACGAGACCACAGGTGACTATTGTAGCTATTGAACATTCCCTCTCGCGTAAACAAAACCATGGAAGGAAAGTCTGGAATCCTATTCTGTTGCTGTATAAACCATTCCGCGAAAGCACGCCAGGGACCATGATCATTGGGACATGATTCCTGCACCTTTTGAAGCTTGAACGGATGTTGCAGGTTGTCACGTAAAATGTTTTATACAGTGGTATGACTAGTATTCAAAGCAGCTCCGACCGCACGAGTACTTGTCGATGGATTTCGGTTAAACCTTTCCAAAACTTCATCATCCTCTAATTCAGGGGAGCGTAACCACCGACGACGTCCACGCTGATGATTATCACGAGCGAATGCGCCTGTTTCTCTTAGACGACGATCTACTGCACCAAATGTTCGTGAATTGGGAAGAATTCTGTTGGGATAACGTTCAGCATACAAACGCCTTGCACCATCCATGGTACCAGCAGCACCGAGACACAGATGCATGTCT
This sequence comes from Rhysida immarginata, assembly GCA_023313115.1. Taxonomy (NCBI): domain Eukaryota; kingdom Metazoa; phylum Arthropoda; class Chilopoda; order Scolopendromorpha; family Scolopendridae; genus Rhysida; species Rhysida immarginata. The sequence goes on from JAHWFO010017366.1 coordinate 2,882, forward strand.
GGTTGGATACCATGGAATCTCCTTGACGAAGTTTGTCCTAAGACTTTTCAACAAACAAGCACGTGCACCTTGAAATTCCTTTAAAAGTTATTACAGTAGATTGCTTGTGTTAATTGTTAAAAATAAAATAATCTAGGCCTATCAACGCACACGGCGTCCCTGTGTCATTTGATTGTTCGATGCAGTATTGGAAGTAAACGGAGCTGCGGGGACCCCATGTTCGTATGACAAAAAATACTTCTAAGGACCTCTTCTATCATCTTCCAAAAAATCTGTACTCAATTCAAAAACACCTTGTATAGAGGTATTTTGCAGACCTTACAGAGGATCACTACAGGGACAGGACAATGGTGCTAGAAAATTGCTGGAATAAATATATTGTGTTACGGGAGATTTTGTTGATTGAGAACTTTTCAGACCACCCTTGTATATAAAATGTACAGCGTGATTCAGTCCATTTCTGACCATTTGAGTACTATGATTTATTGACTCATTAACGTTTACAAACTTAGCATTTCAGTATGATATTTTAGGCAGTTCGGAGTTTTTATTCCCGTGGAAAAGTCTTGATGATATGCTCAATGTGGCCACCACGAACGTTTTGAACTGCTCGCAGCCGAATGGTGAAGTTGTTCGTAACTCTATCCGGGATTTCTGCATCCACAAGGGTGCAGCAGTCGACGATGCTTTGTAGGGTTCTTGGTGCTGTAGTGAACACACCGTCTTTAAGGAACCCCCGGAGATAAAAATCACACGGGTTTAGTTCAGGACTCGTAGGGCGCCAAAGAAAGCCACCCCCGAATCGATCTGGAAACCTGTTTGAAACGACACGATTTCCGAATTTCTGATTGAGAAAGTCTACTAGCACTTCATTCGTGGTGTGAGGCCTAGCCCCATCCTGTTGAAACCATTGATATCGGAGCGGTATACGCCTCCTTCGCAGCTCGGGGATGAAGATTTCCAACATGTTAAGGTAAGCCTGTGACGTTACGGTGCCCTCAAAAAAGAACGGACCAATGATGCCTCTTTTGGAAATCACGCACCAAGCCTTTCGTGGATGAAGAGGTGACTTATGGATCTCGTGAGGTTGCTGGGAACCCCAAAAACGAACGTTGTGTTTATTAACGTCGCCTGACAGATGGAAGAAGGCCTCATCTGACACCCACAGGTTGTCCACAATGTCCTGATTGGCTTCCATTTCTGTTCCAAACTCCATCGCAAATTGTTGTCGCTTCTGTCTTCCAGTGTCTGTTGACTCCTGATAAACATGGAGAACTCTTATACGGGAACAGGTGTAAAGCCTTTCTCAAAATTCGCCACGTCGTGGTATACGACAGCCCTTCCTTCTTCGATGGATAGGCGGCGAACAGATTTTTTGGTAGGGGAATCGACCAACCTTGTGCGAACGTTTTCGACAACTTCGGCCGTTCGGACACGAGCTTCGCTCCCGCCTTTTTTCTTGACTTTAACACATCTAGTGGCACGAAATTGCTTGCCTGCCTGGTGCGTCTCGACACTTATACACCTTCCGGAACTTTCTTTGCACGGTTACAGGTGATTTTGTCTCGAAATGCCATTCGACAACCTTGAATTTCTGCTCTGTTGATAAAGCGGGCGCCATTTTTCAACAATATGATTTTCATGCAGCACCGTTGCAACAATACAAACTCCAACTATTTAGAAAGTCGATATGGCGCGAATTCTTTCGATCGTTTATCCCTAATGCACGTCATTCGAGTGAAATGGTCAGAAATCGACTGAGTCACCCGGTAGTAGCGATTTCTAGATGCTCTTTCCTTAAGCTTGTCTCGCCTTTAGGAAAAGAAGACATGGTATACAATACGTTTAAGAACGCTTCTGAAGAGACTCATAAACTGGTAATTTATAAGAAACAGGAAATTCCGTTAAGATTCCATTATCGATACAATGGAAGGGTTCCGCCTCTTCTTCTTATGGCTAAAGAAGGCTATGATTTGGCTTACGAAAGCTACGTTCCAAATTTTACACGTAAGTGGCTTTTCTAAACTACACGTCCCGTCCCGTCCCGTCCCCCAAATTGTAATAATTTGCTTTCTTTCTTTCTAGATCCGCACGGCAATCACGGCTATGACAATGCAGCTTCTTCCATGCATGCATTCTTCATAGGCTTTGGACCAGCATTTAAAAAGGGCGTTATCGTCCCTACTTTCAGAAGCGTAGACATGTATCCTCTGATGTGCCACATTTTAAAATTGACGCCCGATCACCACAATGGCTCACTGTTAAATGTCATTGCATTGCTACACGACCCGTTTGGAACGCACGTAACGGCTGTATGGCTGATAGGTAAGAGTGACATACCGAGAGTTTATAAAAATTTCTCATCTTCTAAACTATAAATACGAGGCGCATCCAGAAAGTAAGTTTCCCGATGTTTTCCCGTTTAAAGCAAACGTAATTAGCCGTGTCAATTGCGCATGCGTAGCAGACCTATGACGTATCAATCGTATGCCAGCCGGACAGGTCCCGCCTCGTGCCAGTAGCATGGTAGCAGAGCTTCCGAAATGGAAGGTCTTATTTCTTCTCCCGCCGCCTGCGAGGTTCGGTCGGTGATGAAGTTCTTGAATGCACAAAGCATTGCGCTAATTGAAATTCATCGTCGGGTCTATGGGCCGAACATCACGAGTAAGCAGATGGTGCGTCACTGGTGTAGGCACTTTTCCGAAGGTCGTCAAAGTGTCCGTGATGAAGAGCACAGTGGGCGACCATCCCTCATCGATGATGATCTTGTTGATCTTGATGGAGAACCGTCGCTTCACGATTACGGAGCTGAGCACCCGTTTTCCGCAGATATCGCGATCCTTGTTGCATGAGATTGTCACTAAGCATCTGCTGTTCAAAAAATTGCGTGCCAGGCGGGTGCCGAAAAACCTAACACGAACACAAAATTCAACGCTTAGGAGCAGCACTGACATTTCTGCAACGGTGTCACGATGATGGCGACGAGTTACTCGACAGGATCGTCACGGGCAGTGAGACTTTGATTTCATACATCACCCCTATTGCAATCCAAACATTGTTGCCAATGATTTGGCAGCTTCTCGAGCCCTCTCCGACAGAATCCATGGTCACGGGACTCAAGCTCCTGGAATGCGTTTTCAACATCTGCTTGGGTTAGGAATGTTTTCCTTCGGAGAAAATTGTCCAGGCTCCGAAAACGATGGTAGTTGGTAGGGGAGAGGTCCGGAGAGTACTTGCACGGTCGTTCGGGCAACGTGCGTCGTCATGCAGCAGAAGGACGCCTTTGCGATGCACAAGTGCAGGTTGTTGCTGACAGTTTTGTGTGCATACGATGCAGTTAACGAGAGTAGGTCGCAGCTGTGATCGTCTCTCCCTGCTGCGGGAAGCAGTAATGCACCATACCACGGATGTTCAACCAAACTGTAACCATGAGCTTCCTGGGGTGCAAGGTGGGTTTAGGGAACTGTCACGAGGGTTCGTCAGTATCCAGCCACTGTGCTGGCAGTTTCCTATTGTCATATAGGAGCCACTTCTCGTTGCAGGTGACAGTTCGATCGAGAATCCCTGCTTTTTCCTGGCGCAAAGGCAATTCCCTACGCACCCCCAACCGAACACCTCTGTTTGGTTTTCTATAAGTTCATGTGGGACCCATTTGTCCTGCTTTTTCACCCGGCATGATTCCCTGCAAGGTTCCGAACAGTTTTTGACGGGTCCTCTTCCATAGATCGCTTCAGGCGGTCTGCCATTTGCCAGGTCCGTCAGTCCCGCCTGGAATTTTCGGATCCAACGTTGGATAGTACGTTCGTTTATGGTGCCTACACCAATTACGTTATTGATGTTTTGAGAGGCGTTGGATGCAGTGTGATCCAACCTGAACTCGTAACGCTTCATCACACGTAATTCGTATGAAGTCATGACTATCTTCGCTTGGGTTCAAACGCTATTACTTAAATATCATCGCAGACATGCAAATTTAAGGTAGCTGGTCGCCGATAGGTTTATCTCTGGGAATGTACCACTTTGTTACGAGCACTTGTGTAATTTTACACGTTCCCATATGGATCAAATCCGATCAACTCCCAGAATCTAATGCGCTTGCCAAGGCTTTTCATAATGGCGGGAAAACGCCGCTTCGCTATATGTTTAAGAGTTAGACGAACTAATGGGCGGTATCACGATATGCGGCTTCCTTACAATGCTCGAGCTCTGGACAGTATCTCTCTTCGTACTAAATCCAAATACAGTTTTCTTTTTCTACGTTCAGTAGGTGGAGGGAATGGATGAATGTTGACGATTTATGCATGGATACATGACTTAAGGTGTATAAAAAGTCCGACCGGACAAAGCCCGTCGCAAAGCTCGTCTTAGAGCCACCAGTGACTGACTCGAAATTTCGACTATGTCCAATCGACGCGGGAACGACGCAGGCTTTATCAATTTTAAATTTTCTCCCGATTCGGACGACTCTCAATTCATAAAGTAACGTCCGGTCGCGACGAGCGTTTTCATAACGTGACTGGTTGCGGTCAGCTGCCTCAGCGAGTAGAATCAAAATGGCGGACTAAAGTAGAAAATCCAAGCGCTCGAGTCCCCGATATGTAAGAACTATATTTCGGAGAAAGAAGATGAGGAGCCTTGCTGTGATGCCATTTTGAAGCAAAATGCTCACAACCGCGCTGTCCACGAATGAACAACGGTCGCTGATTGTACCACATAACCTGTTGGCGACCGGTCGGACTTTTCAGACACACCCTTAGTTTTTCTTTTTTCCTTCTTTTGCCTTCAAGTTTTCATACTGCATTCAGTTGTTCCTCCATGAACTTCACTAAAAACTTAAAAATGTTAATCTTGAAACAACAGACCTAGGAATTTTTGGAAATTTCCATCCGTTACTGTGGTTCTACAACCTCTGACAATTAAGTTCGGTGAATGGCCTCATATTGCTAACGGTCGTAAGAGTGCGCTACCGTCGTATCCTGCCCCAGACAGGTCGAAACATGTTTAAACAAATTTGAGAGAATCGGCGCTGCGAATGCGTTTATAGTGTTTAAACAGGACATTGAAGAGTGAAGGTGTAGTGCACGCGGTCGAAACCCAAAATGTATCGGCGAACGAAAGAGACTCACGAAGACGCCCCCTGAAGTGGCCAGACATCCAACATAATGTTACGACCCAACTGAAGGCTATCCCTAAAAACGACTACGCCAGGAGTTTCCAGGACTTGTACAGTCGTTCCCAGAAGTGCATTACCATCGACGGGGATTACTTTGAAGGATAGTAACTGCTGTTTCATGTAAGCCAGCAATCCACTCGCAATATGAGGTCATTCACCGAACTTAATTGTCAGGGGTTGTTGTATTATACGAGGGCATTTCAAAAAGTAACGCACAATTTTTTTTAATATAACTTTACTAAACCAAGCAACATTGACAATGAAGCCACAGAGTTTTTGTATGTTTCAGCGTAAAACCTAGTCGCTCAACACGTCTCCCAATGTGGTACCAATTTCATTAAGCCGTCTGCGTGAAAGTCAATTTTCTGGTTGTAAAGCCACTTGCAGACGTTCGATTTCACATTTTCATCGGAATCAATTACCTGGTCATGGGAGCAAAGTTTGGAGCGTGTGGTTGGTACTGGAGGACCTTCCAGTCATCTTGGGCAACTTTTTTCTTTGATGTGTTTGCAACACCTCTCTGCTCTTTGACAGTAAATAATAGGGAGTTAGTTTTTTCGTTACAAGAAATCAGTTACGAAACAACCATTGAGATATAAGACTAACATACAAGTGGCGCCATCTAGCGTCGGAAATGGAAGTATTTTTACGTTAGGTAATAGAGCAGGTACACTAAATTTGGCAGTAGTACTCTCGTGGATTCCATTTTCTCAGAGTAGATCATTAAGTGACAACTGGCTCACGTTGGCGGATAACAAGGCACACGAGAGAACTAATACCTCGTCCACACTGCATATCTGAATCATGATCGAGAAGTGCAATGTGAACGAAGCGTCATTCGTCGGATTGTGATTCATTTGCGCGAATGATGATCCCGACACACAGTTCGCCTCGATCCAGATTTTTCACTATATAGCCTCAACAGATTCCTTCAGCAGCCATTTTAGAAACTGAATCGCACAACTGTTGCTCGCTAGGTGGTGTTGATCAATCACACTAGTGTGCGTGCAGTGTGAACATTTCTCGACCGTGAAATGGAGCCAAATCGCGATTCGCAGTGTGAACGAGGTATACGATGGCGGATTTTTTGGCTGGATTTGTTCTCGCTGTGCACAAACTGTGCTTGAATCGAGACCTCGTTACGCATTCAACATTGCCTATGAGAATCGTCTAGCGAAAGTTACGTCAAATTTTTTCATTTTCGTACGAAAAATTTCTCAAAACGAGAAAAAAAACTAACTCCCTAAAGACGGCACACACGCCATTGTTTGTTTTGCAGTTCAGCTTTGCCGAACATACTTTTCGGCGGCATGGTGTTTAAACGTTGTTTTAGCCAAATACGAGTTCTTACTGAAATGCCCTCGTAACAATTTAAGCTTTGATAATAATTCGTTCAAGTAGTTCTTATTATTTTCTCACGTAATATAAGCTTTGATTTACCCATTTCAGTAATTTGCACCTTATTAGGATTGTGCATCATCATCGGGATCATCGCTGCCGTCGTCAGTAGCAGCAACTACCCGCTGAGCACGACGGATGCCATCGAGCACATGTATCGGTCGAGGAAAACCGCAACTAACAGCGCGTTGAGAGACGAAGAGAACACTTATCTTCTCGTCCCAGCTGCCACCGACGAAGTATGAAGAGACACGAGAGAACGATGATGCACCTTCTCGACGTAAAGAACATTCCAATGGCCATGCTCTCACTTCCTTGCCATCTTTGCAAGAATAACAACAACAACAACAACAAACGGTTAAAATTATTTGCTGTGATATTATTTTAAACGTTTTTCAGAAAGGGGAACGCTCAGGACGTTTAATGAGCAAGTTTGCAATTTACTCAGGAAAAAAAAAAAAAAAATTTAAATCTTGTCAGTGACGATGTATTAGACATCTTTTTTAACATTCCATTAAGTGAAAAATCTGTTTTGCAACGTTTCGTTTCAAGTTTTAGGATGTCGACAAAATTGTATTTTCAAGGTCTGTTCAAAGTGTTTTTAAAGTCTAAAACTGTAAATAAATCCGCACAGGAAAGTTTCCTTTACTTTGGTTTTATTATTATTATTATTATATAAATCTCATACATGTTCTATCGTAACAAGTTTTTGACTAGAAACGAGAGTAAGAGTAACCTATACTTAATATGATACATTTGATCCTTCCGTGAAAGCAGAAGCGTAAGACCCAAATTGGTTTCTTAACCGAATTATGCAGTCGACAATAAATTATGCTGTACATTATGCATTAAAAGCGGCGTTATCGCTGATCCGTTCCAAAATATTTCTGTCCGAAGTGGTTTGGAGCCACAGTATGAACTTCCGAAGTCAAAATGGTCATGCCTGGGAATTCACTTATTATCGATTGTGCTCCTAAAAGTAATGAAAAAGCATACTTGCCATTAATAAACAAATAAAATACACTGACCTCAGTAATCTGTGGATGCTTGTACCAAAGAAGGAAACTCCACTTATCCGCAAAAGAAGTTTAATATGTATACGAGGCCTGTGAGAAAAGTATCCGACCATATTTTTTTTTGCGAAAACCTGATGGATTTGGATCCCGCGTGCTTGCACGAGCCGACCTTGAACCTTTGTGCGTATGCGTGAATTTTTTCCCGCCTCTCAATAGCGTTGGTTGCTGGCAATCAGCATTAGAGGGAGGCAGTGTGTTGTGCTATGGTTGTACCCGTACACCCAGGACTCGTCGGGGTCACTGTTTGCAGAGGCCAGCATGTCCTGTGAGACGTTGACACGAAGTTGCTTTTGCTCCGCCGTCAGCAGCTTCGGCACGAATGTCGTGGCCAAATCTTCGATCAGAATGGAATGTGCCGAAAACGTACTGATGCCCACCTCTTCCTCAACTTCTCGGATAGTCACACGACTGCCCCGCATCACCACAGCGTTCGCTTTGGCAATGACCTGGTCATTTCGGCATGCTGATGGCCGACCGGTTGTACCAGTCCTTAATCTCTGCGATGCCCATAGCATCGTCACCGAAAGCCGTCTGAATCTTCCGGATGGTTTCCACCTGGCTGTCGCTCAGTTTCTGGCAAAATTTGATGCAGTAACGCTGCCGTCATTTTTCTTCAAATCAAAAACCGACGAGAGCACAACACACTACCTCCCTCTAATGCCGATTGCCAGCAGCTGACGCTATTGAGAAGCGGGAAAAAATTCACGCATACGCACAAAGGTTCAAGGTCGGCTCGTGCAAGCGCACGCGATCCATATCCATCAGGTTTTCACACAAAAAAAATAAGGTCTGATACCTTTCTCACAGGCCTCGTATCTATATGTGATTATACAGAGTCTAGTCACATTATTATGACCACCAGCTAATATCCCGACTAACTGCCTTTAGCAGCACAGACAGCAGCCACATGGCGTGGGAGTGAGTCAATAAGATTCTGGTAGGTTTCTACTGGTAGCTGTTGCCATGCAAACTGTAAAGCATCCGATAGCTCCTGAAGGGTACGTGGTGGTTGTTCCATAGCACGCACGTGACGATCGAGGTGATCCAAGAGGTTCTCGATTCGGTTGAGGTCTGGGGAATTAGGGGGCCAGGGTAATACTTGAAACTCCAATTCCACAAACCAACCCCAAACAATTGCAACCAATGACATGTTGTACTGTCTTGCTAGAACGTGCAATCCCCCTCTGGGAAGACAGTTACCATGTATGGGTGTACTTGATGTGCAATCAGAGTGCCTTCCACAGATATTAGTGGGCCAGACAATTCCATGACGCTGCCGCCACCAGCCTGGATTCGTCCAAAAATGGTTTGCAGGATGCTTGTTCTTGGAGGTTTCTCGCCTCACCCGCCAACGGCAGTCACTTCTGTGGAGCAGAAATCGTGACTCGTCTGAGAAGGCAACCTTTTTCCAGTCAGAAGTAGTCCAGTTGGGCAAATTGAAGCCGTTTTTGGCGATGAACCTTTGTCAGCATGGATGCGGTGACCATCCGTCTGCTGCGGAGGCTCATACGTAGCAGGGTCCTCTGTACTGTGCTTTTAGAGACATGTCTGGTAGCACCGTCGTTGGTTTGAGCGGTAAGTTGGTCCACTGTAGCTCTTCAGTTGGCCTTCACACACCTTTGCAGCCAACGTTCACTTCTCTCATCAACGGCACGTAGTGCTCCACAGTTCCCATACCGTTTTTTTCTGAAACATCCCATCTTCCCAGTCACGGTACACTTTAACGACAGCAGCACGAGAACAGTTCGCAAACTGTGCAGTTTCCGAAATACTGCCACCCTCAGCCCGAAAGCCGACTGCCATCCCCTTTTCCAGATCTGATAAATCACGTTTCTTGCCCATTGCAGCAATGAGTGATATGTTTTCAACATAGTGGAAACCTACCTTACATAGTCCCCTAACAAATTCCCAACACGTGACAGTTCCTTGGCTAGGCAACCTCGAAGACAAAGATAGGGTGTGGTCATAATAACGTGATGCGACCCTATAAATGCATTCAGAAATTGAGAAATCTTATGAGGACGATCCTTGCGTAATCACTTCAGCCAAAGCTGCAAGAAGATGAAAGCTACCTAGCCTCCGACACTAAAAACTGGCTAGAGATCTGCTTTTCTGGGTGACCAGCTTCGTGTCTTGAAATCCGAATGCACGAGGCTAATAAACGCTTGCCTCCTCGCAAAATTTCTCGGTTCTCCATGCTCCTTATACAACCCTAGCGTCAATGAACTTCGGACACCTGCAGAATTTTGGATAAGTACAACAAAACTAATTGTAAACAAATGAAAATTACTTTATTGACTGCACAGAGCTTTAGTACAACTGTCATATAGCATTTTAACAGAAAAATTAAATAAGCGACTTTTTGTAATGTTCCGTTTTCAACACGTTGCAATGAACTTCGTACACCGTACCGTTTATTGCACATTACCAATGAGTTGCGTCACCTATCCGACAAATGATGCTCCGAAGTCGTTGAGGCATGCTGGACACTACTTCTGCGTTGTTTCTACTGGAATTATGTCCCACTCTTTGGAAATACACGCCCGCAACTACAGCAGTGTTCGAGGCTTCCGCTGTCTGACTTTTTGCTTTAAAATGCGCCATACATTTTCAGTGGGTGACAGATCTGGGCTGCAGGCAGGCCAGTCAAGCACCCTGAAACGCTGCTATTGTAGCCAAGCCTTGGTGTTCCGAGCAGCACGAGGCTTTGCGTTGTCCTGCTGAAAGATGCTTGGTCTTCTATTGAACAACTTTTGGCAGGATGGATGCAGATGCTGTTGAAGAATGTTTATATAGGCAGCAGAGTTAATAGTGCCCTCGCAAAAGTGAAGCGATCCTGTCCCGGCTGCACTCGTGCAGCCCCACACCATCAGCGATGCAGGCTTAACTTTCCTCTGGTAACAGTCGGGATGATTACTTTTGTGCTTGGTCCTTAGCACCTTGCGACCGTTGTTGCCATACATCACTGCAAAGGTGGACTCGTCGGACCACAGAACACTATTCCACTGAGCAAGGGCCCACTTTAGATGGGTTCTGGCCCATGCTACCCGGCGACGCTTAGCTACAGTGCTCATAAATGGCTTCCTCTTTGTAGCGTATAATAGTTGTAGTTTCTGATGTAACGGCGGACTGTGCTTTCGGATATGGGTACATGAAAATATTCTCAAGCCCAAACAGTCATTTCACTTATCGGAGCATGCCTGTTTTTCACAATGTAACGTCGAAATACTCGTAGGTCCCTAACATTCAATAATCGCTGCTAACCTGGTGCAGTCCCTGGTTCTGTTTTCCCGATTTCTTTGAAACGCTCGCTTGATGATCCCATTAACAGTAGAGAGAGAGTGGAACTGATAATTCATGGGCAATAGCTCGCTGGGATTTGTTATTCTGGAACTGCTGCATAATTTTTTGCCGTATACACGTTTCTACTGGCTTACCACGTCCCATGGCTCAAAACAACACGAATACTGTGCTCTGTCGCGTGGACGGTGCTTTTAAAGCCTATGCAAAGCATTTTGGGCGTTTTTACAGCTTTCAGGAAAGTTCTATATGCTGGCGACCCCTTGTGTACGAAGTTCTTTGAAACCTGTTGACAACGCAATTTTACATAAATTTGAATAAATTATTTCACACCATTAAATCGATTCTAAATCGATGTTGATATTGTTCCATCTACTCAGTAAATCTATTTTCATTAGCCTGCAATCCTCTGTATGCACTTTTCACTGTGGTTTTAGCCAAATTACTTGGTGTCCGAAGTTTATTGACGCTAGGGTTGTAGTAAATGCAGACTTTCATACACAGTACAGGTCCTTTTATCTGCAATGCTTTCGACTTGGGATCTTCTGGAAAAGGAGTTTCTCTACAATTTGGAGCACCAAGTCTTATAATTCATTTGAAGTATATTTGCTTGGCGTAGTTTCAACTGACCCAGTGCTCCAAATTGCAGGAAACCCCATTCCCAAAATATTCCGAGTACTCTGGATAAAAGGTCCTATACTGTACTTAATATATAAGTGTTCTAGGATTGCAATACAGTGTTCACAAAAGAATGTACCAACTCTGAAAGGTCGTATTTACCAAATCCGCAACTCAGATTGCATCAACATTTCCTCGGAACACACTTTTAGGATCGGGTATATAACTCCTGGAAGCTCCTTAGGGATGGCTTTAAGTTCACGTGTCACATTTGCTTGAATGTCTGGAATGTCCGCAAATCTGTGTCCCTTTAAGGCCCGTTTCAGGCGTGGGAACGAGAAAAAGTCTGCCGGTGCCAAGTCTGGTGAATAAGGTGGAGGAGCTATGGATACGACCCCTTTGTTGGCCAGAAACTGTTGCACGATTACGGCAGTGTTCCTCTTTGATCCATTATCTACAGTTACGTGCACACGCTATACCTTCAACTGAAGAATCGAGCATCTGCTAAACCATTGCATGCACAAACGTGACCCGTCTGAACTTGCTTAAACAACGACTGGGCTTGTATTCACGTGCATTGTTACTCGCGTAAAGCTCGCACAGATCAGGGTGTGACGTCATTCACCGAACTTAATTGTCAGAGGTTGTATCTAATCGAAGTTGGTAAAAACAGCTCACTCTGCTATGAAGGCTGGAAAAGTGAAACTGCTCAATTTCTTTTTCGACAAGGAGGGACCCATAATCCTCGACTGGCTAGAACGGGGTGAAATTTAACGTTGAACGGTACCTGAACGCGTTGCTGAAGCTGAAACGGGCCATCGAAAGCAAGCGTAGAAAGCAGCTCTCAAAACGGATAGTGTTGCTCCAGGACGACAACGTTAAGCCACTTGTGGCCAATCAGACCCTCCACCTGCGGGAAACATTTCGATGGGAAGTCCTCAAACATCTTCCCATGTGACTCCCATATTTTCTCCTCCTTAAAGAAATCACTGACAGGTCGTCGGTTCACCTGTGACAAGGAAGTGCAGAATACTGTGGAAGGTGTTTCAGAACGTAAAACTTATTGAGTCAATAAACAAGAAACACCTTCTGGACGCCTTCGAAAGCTTAGCCATTCAAAAAACAGATAAAAAATTATTACTCAACTTAGATAGGGGCCCTATTAGCGAATCACCATTGATCAAATGGGCGACGCACTTACCCAATCAATCAATTTCAGTTGGATCTTTCTGTCTCGATTGGCTTCTGTCCGATATAAATACTCAGCATGTTCTATTCCAAGTCAGTTCTCTCGAGGTGCTCCTTGGCTGCTGAATGATGAAAGCAAAGCTTTCGAAAAGCGCTTACAGACTCGGGTTGTATTTTTTCATTTTATTTTCGGTCTTTTTCTTTTTATGTTTGTTCAATTCCTGTTTCGTTGTGGAAAAAGAGTTTTATTTTATTTTTAAGTTGATCGTAGGATATCCTACCTATTGGAAGAATTAGCACCATATTTGGCATATTTTTCAACAAAGGGAATGATCAACCAAACACGTCAAAGGAATTTACTACAATTACGATCAGAAACCTCCCTGGTAGTTTTTTGCCTACAGAAGTTGGTCATAATACTGAAACATATACAGGGTGTTTCAAAATTATGTACAATAAATTTAGCGACATATTCTTCAGGTCAAAAGAAGACGAAAATGTTCTGTAGCACTTTGTTTGGAAACGATTTGTTTGTAAGTAATCCAATATGATACAGTAGGGAAGCACGGTAGTTAGCGGACGATATTCTAGCAGTTCCAGCGTTTCGACCCAACAGTAGGTTGAGTGGTTTGTTCCATTTAAACCTACTTTAGGGTTGTTCCATTAGTTGTGTACACTTGTTTCCATTACTGTACATCCACTAGCAATATCGATTTCAGAACGTTTGCGTGCTTTGATATACGCATTACGATTTACGTAAAAAAAAAATTCATGTACACGTATTCCAGTGCAGAATACACTGACATGCACCTAATATAAGGTCTTGCGGATGGAAATGCTGTGGAAGCAAGAAGACTCTACCAAGAACGCTTTCCGAATAGACGTTTGCCAAATAACCGAACATTTGTATCTGTCGATAGACGTTTGAGGGAGCGTGGTTCCTTTGGCTGTCAAACAGGACAAGGGTGGCCTGTAACACATTCTCCGGACGAGGAGGATGTGATAATTGACATCATACACGATGAATCACAGACAAGCATCCGTCGTATTTCTTCCACGGTACACATTCCGCACTCATCTGTTTGGCGCATTCTTCACCGTCAGCTTTTGCATCCATACCACCTGCAACTGGTTCAGGCACCGAACCCAACGGACTATCCACACCGACAACGATTTTGCCAATGGATACAACGTCGTCATGCTGCAGACCCTACTTGTCTCAGCCAGATACTTTTCACGGACGAAGCAACCTTCACCCAGACAGAAATTGTAAATTCTCACAACCAGCACCGTTGGGCAGATGCTAACCCGCACGTTACCAGAGCTCGAGCGCATCGAGAGCTTTTCTCCGTGAACATTTGCTGTGGAATTGTCGGAAATACCTTAATTGGCTCTTATATGTTACCGCCACGATCGACTGGGCGAACGTATCTTTTGTGTCTGCAGAATGCATTGCCAGAATTACTGGAAGATGTTCCTCTTTTGATAATATCTAAAATGTGGTTCATGCACGATGGCACTCCGGAACCACATTTCAGCCACGTCGTGCGAGCACATCTTAATGCTGCAGACACGAATCGGTGGATAGGTCGAGGTGGACCGGTAGCCTGGCCTGCAAGATCACCCGACCTTAATCCCTTGGACTTTTTTCTGTGGGGTCATGCGAAAACGATCGTCTACAGCACAGAAGTTCCTAACATTATGGATCTGCGACAACGAATTGAAAATGCATGCCAAACCGTTCGTAATGCTGACGACGAACTCTTCCACGACATCAGACGGTCGCTCGTGCAACGAGCCGAAGTGTGCGTGCGAGCTGATGGCAGGCACTTTGAACAATTCCTGTAATTTGGATGTATGTTAGCAAATTTATTGTACATAATTTTGAAACACCCTGTATTGCTAATCCCAGAACACGTATTTCTTATTATTCACTGAAGCAATATCGACTTTCACGCCCGTTAATCTTCTACTTACCAACTGGTGTGCAGAACAAATTCAGCAAGATTATGTTCTCCTCTAGTACTCCGTGTTCCTTTAATACTTTGACTGCTTTGATAACAGTATTGCCCGTGCCTACATTAAGAGAGGGGGGGAAGGAACTTTAAAGAAACGTTTCATTGCTACTGAAACTTAACCTTTAGCTATCGGTTAAAATGCAAAACGCTACTAACTCATAATTGGATACATTAAAAGAACTTTGCGTTTGTCTATGTCATCAGGAAATTTGGCATAAACAATTTTAGCCTCGTGCGTATCTTCATCGCTTTGAATTAATATTTTCCCTATTCTAATCGACCTACAGCAATCTCGCAATCCTTGCTCCATTGCTTCACCTACAATTAGAAAAAAAAAAACCAATTGATTCTTGGCAAGGATTCTTTAACGTTTTTTAAAATATCTCGTTGCGTTTGTCACACGATACATTGTAAATATTAAAATCTTAACAAATAAAAGTTTTAATAGACTACGAGGCCTGTTCAAAAACTTCCGTAACATTCTGAATAGCATGCCTATGTCATACAAATATAGCCACGTGTTGTCGTCTAAGTGTCAACATCTCAAGGCTATGAGCATAGTTTATGCCTATTGTATGTTTAGGTGATCTCCGCAGCATTCTACAAACACCACTGTACAGTGAAACTATATCAAACAAGGATGAAACGTTGACAGAAACCCATCAGATGCTTCAACAAGTCCACGGCATGATCTTTTTTCGGGGATTGTCGTTCGACTCTTAACACTTCCATTACATCAGCACGAGTAACTTCTGGTCTTCTCACTAGGGCGAAGGCAATGAAACTAAAGGCACATGAGCGGCGCTGCTGCAGTATTGAGATCCAGAGCAACACGTTCCTGACATTCATCGAGCCGCCAAAGTTTGAATGTCAAATGATCTTCCACCTGCAGCGCCACGTTCTTGTAAAATGTCAACTTCACCCAAATTCAAAGCCAAACGACCATGCCTATGGTAATGCATCCATGAGCTATAGACTAAAAGGTTGGGAATCAGTTGGGAATCAAATGTACAGTAGCGCTCAAAAAATAGTACACTTTCACTTTTATTGTTGCAACTTGTTTAACATTCAAGCAAATGAAATGAAATTTTTTTGAAATCATTCATCAACTTGCTGATCTCTGATAAAAGCGGAATCAAAAAATAGTACACTGTCACCAAAAAGAATGAAAGCAGCATAGAAAAAGTAAACAAATGAAGACTTAGGATTTCCTAAGGCACAATAGTCTAATATTTTGTTGCACGACCATTTGCAGCGATGACAGCTTGGCATCAGGATGGCATAGAATCAATCAGTTTGGATATTTTATCTAATGGAATGTTATTCCATTGCTGACGCAGCTGTTTAAACTTTTCGGGCTTTGTACCTACTGCACCTACATTCTAATTCTTCCCACACGTGTTCAATGGGGTTTAGGTCTGGCGACTGGCTTGGCCACTCAAGTAATCGTACTTTCTTCGATTTAAACCAGTCTTTAATGATCCCCGCTGTACGAGGTCTGTTCAAAAAATACGTAGACTGTTTGAATTGCGCGGTCCCTGTTGGTCCCAATCAAAATCGCTTGGTGTCGCCATCTTCTGACAGATCCGCTTTTTTCTTACAAGGCAGTTTTTTGATTGCAAATATCAGTATTGGTTGATTAGCTACGCGGTTGTTTGTGAAGTGCGTTATTTTCATTTGGCGGATTTTTAGAATGAGTGACTTGAACGAGCAAAGAGTTGCTGTGAAATTTTGTGTTAAACTCGGAAAAACTGCCACAGAAACTTTTGATATGCTCAAGACAGCTTACGGCGATGTTACTATGAAGCGTGCGACATGTTTTAAGTGGCATGCACGTTATAAAGATGGGGTGGGCGAGACATCTCCCAGACCAAAAAAAGCTCGCCAAGTTCGTTCCAATGTGAAAGTGATGTTGATAGTTTTTTTTGTGCTCAGGGCGTAGTCCACCACGAATACCTCCCCCAAGGCTCCACAGTGAATCAGATTTACTACATCGAAGTTCTCAAACGTCTGCGGGATGCTATCCGGCGGAAAAGGCCAGAAATGTGGACGAGTGGTGACTGGTTGTTTCATCACGACAACGCTCCAGCCCATTCAGCCCTCAGAACTCGAGAGTTTTTGGCCAAACACTCGATCACTGTTCTTCCTCACCCACCCTACTCACCGGACCTCGCTCCTTGTGACTTCTTCTTGTTTCCCAAACTCAAAAGACCTTTGAAAGGAAGGAGATTTGAGACGATTCCCGACATAAAGGCAAATGCGACGAAGGCGCTGAAGGACATCACAAAAGAAGCGTTCCAGGACTGTTTCCAAAAGTGGAAACACCGTTGGGATAAGTGTGTGCGTCGGGGAGGAGAGTACTTTGAAGGGGACCCAGATGTGTAACTTCTGAATAAAGTATATTTTGTTTTATGACGTCAGTCTACGTATTTTTTGAACAGACCTCGTATGCTTGGGGTCGTTATCCTGCTGGTAAATCCATCCCCGATGCATATTGGCCTTTGCAAAAGGAAGCATATGCTGAACCAAGATGTTTTTGTAAACGTGCCTGTCCATTGTTCCATCGATTCTTATGAGAGGGCCCACCCCTTGATGACTGAAGCAGCCCCACACCATGGTAGATCCTCCACCATGTTTAACTGTAGGCAGTTGATATCGTGGATCAAATTTGTGATTTGGTGGGCGGCGTACATACCTAATGCCATCTGATCCAAATAACAGAAACTTCGATTCATCACTAAAGAGCACCTTACTCCACTCCTTGAATGTCCACTTCAGATCGTTTCTGGCAAATTGAAGTCGAGCCGTGCGGTTTTTTGGCTGGGCGTCTTCCGAACAGTTCGGCATCCTTAAGACGTTGAAACACTAACATCAACGTTGAGGAAGGTTTTCATTTCGCGGTTGATATCCACAGCGGTTTTCTTAGGATCAGTCTTAGAAAGACGTACAAGAAGTTTATCTTCCCGTGGAGTGGTTGCTTTTGGTCAGCCAGACCCTTGCTTACGGTTTACATCTCCCTGCTTCCGAAAACGCTGTACAATTCTTGCAACAGATGATTTGGGCACATGAAATTGATCCGCAACTGTTTTGTATGAATTGTCTTGATTAACAAAATCAACAATGGTCTTCTTGATTGGGGATGACAGATGGACTCGAGTAGACATTATGCACAGAAAATACAGAAAACTACTTTTTCGCATTGAAACTCTCATGAATAATGACCGTGTACTATTTTTTGACCTCACCTATATTGAAAATGGTTGAGTCTCTCAGAAAAAAATTTGAGCAAGGCAATTTGCAAAGGCAACGCTAAGAGATTTGACACCATCGACGAAAACAAGAAAACTCCGCACAGGGAACTTAAAGGGATTCCAAAACAAGCATTCTAGGACTTCTTCAAAAAGTAGACCTTTGGTACAAGTGTGTTCGTTGGGGAGATTACTTCTGGAACTTTTTGAACAGATCTTAAGTGACTAGTAATTTACAAAGTCTGCAAAAGATCGTTATACAGGGCGATTTGAAAGTCCTCGAACTCCGAGTTTAAGACGTATTTACTGGAAAAACATAAAAGATGTCAGAATATTGCTGTTTGTGATAGTTGTGTGTGACCTAAGGCATGTGCTGCGCAACGTGAGAGCACCACGTGACGTGACGGTTGCGCAGGCGAACAGTGACTTTAAGTTGGTCTTGGATCACATTCTTAGAAGTTTATTTTGTGCAAAAAATCTTACCAACGTTGCATTCTCAGCTTTCTGATGCTCTTATACTGTACCAAGGCAAACAACTGTGTATGATCTTGTATTGCGTATCTACAAACATTAGCTTACTTCGTGCCTACATGTATTTCCACTTTCGAAATAATTGCACTTTCGTTGTTGGCTGTGACTAAAAGTTGAAATAACTCGGATTGACTGCCGAGTGTCGCAATTTATCATTAATTTTTTATTGAGTCGGAGATCATAAAACGGTACACGGAAATCGGTGAAACGTTACTTTATTCAATGAAACATGTTCTTACTTCCTGCGCAAACCGTCGATACCGGTTTCACAGGCTGTGTCAGCTTATGATAAGCCTAAAAGTGTCCAATGGTGACGACCATGTTTCTAGAGAAAATTCAAGTCACTTTCACGGCTGTCTCAAGGGGTCTCTTATTCAGCCTGCCAGAGAGCTACTAAACATCTAACACTACGGCCGTATAGAATTGAGTAGTGCAAGAGCTTTGTTCTCTGGCTTCGGAAAAATGCATTGCTTACTGCTAAGTTTTAAGATTATAAGCGCAACAGTTTTACTGCATGAAATTGGGCTCGCTGCTTTTGCGTGAGAACCATGACTGAAATAACGACACTGCTCGTCTGCGTCTGACCAACCATCTTGTCACATGGTGCTCTCAAAGGTCCCACATAGCTGCCACAAGCAGCAATACTCTTCTATCTTTTATGGTTTTGCAATAAATACAACCTCTGACAATTAAGTTCGGTGAATGACGTCATAGCGTCTTATTCTTCCCCGGACAGGTCGAAACATGTTTAAACGACTTTGAGAGAATCAGTGCTGCGAGTGTATTTATCGTGTTTAAACAGGACATTGAAGAGTCAAGGTGTAGTGCGCGCGGTCAAAACCTAATATGGATCAGCGAACGAAAGAGACTCATGAAATGGTAACAACACTTTACAAAGAAAGTGCTATCACTTTGAATTGTGTTTATGAGTGGTCAAAATGGTTCCGAGAAGGCCCGAACACCGTGAGAAGACATTCCCCGAAGTGGCCGGACATCCAACGTAATGATACGACCCAACTGAAGGCTATCCCTAAAAACGACTACGCCAGGAGTTTCCAGGACTTGTATAGTCGTTCCCAGAAGTGCATTACTATCGACGGGGATTACTTTGAAGGATAGTAACTGCTGTTTCATGTAGGCCAGTAATCCACTCGCAGTATGACATCATTCACCGAACTTTATTGTCACAGGTTGTATGTCTTAAACTTGGAATTCGAGGACTTTTGAATTGCCCTGTAGCTAATTTTAATAACGTGCATGTTTCGTACCGCTTCTTACAATGCTTACGCCACAATTCCCTTTTTCAAATTTCAGACCATGGTACTCCTTTCCTGTAAAATGAAATTAATAAGAAAAAAAACTTCAATTAGTACAAAACACCATAAATCATTAAAGGAAATACGCTACCATATCAAAAGTCATGGGACCATATCAAAAGTATTTTAGTATCTTGTTGGTCCACCTTTTGCTGCTATCACAGTTCCTACTCTCTGGGGCACACTGTCCACAAGTTTTTGAAACGTTTCGACAGGTAATTTTCGCCATTTTGCAATAAGTGTCTTGGACAGTTCGGTCATGGATTTCGGGCGTTCTGCACAAGCACGCAATCGACATTCCAACACGTCCCACAGATGTTCGATGGGGTTCAGATCGGGGCTCTGGGCAGGCCAGTCAAGCTCTCGAACCCCCTTTTCATCAAACCATGTGCCTACAGCCCTTGCTTTATCGTGCTGAAACAGAAAAAGGCCATGGAGAGATAGAGCGCTGCGTTGTCCAGAATGTCTTGGTAACGCTCTGCATTTAGATGTCCGTCCACAGAAACGAATGCATCCAAGCCATACCATGAAAAGCATCCCCACACCATCGCCGAACTTCACCGCGGGCACAACACAGTTTGGCAGATAATGTTCGCCATACCCAAACCCATCCATCCGATTGCCAGATGGTGTAGCGAAACTCACCACACCATCCAACCATTCGCCACTGATCCAGAGTCCAATGTCATCGCTCTTTGCACCATTGCAATCTCCTCCCTGCGTTGCTGGTGCTGACGTGAGGTGTGTGGGCTGCCACTCTGCCACAAAAACCCATTGCATGCAGTTCCCTGCGAACAGTCAGGGCGCTCACAGTTGTTCTCGTCGACTCTACGAACGATCTTGTCAGTCCATCAAGCGACGCGTGACGGTTTGCAGTGACCACTTTACGAAGAGCCCTTTGGTGTCTGGCCCACATGATCTTGGGCGGAACACTTGTGGTGCCTTTCTCTTTCCATGCCCGGACGACGTTGTGAACGGTCGATTTCGGGATGTTTAGGAGGGCTGACGTCTAACAGTTTTGCCTGCGAGATGCCACCTCTTACAGCATCCACGCAAGCATCATCTCATAATAGCATGCTCTCCGTTATGTAGTGCTGGGAAGAACCTCAACAGTGAAATTGCGAAGGAATGTCTCATTTTCATTCAAATCAGGCTTGTCCCATGACTTCTGATAGGGTAGTGCACATCTTTGAAGGAGAGCCCATACCTGTCGGAGTCGTAATTGCAAGCTTAGAATAAGGAAGTTGATTTAGGCCTTCTTCCACGACCAATCGAATCTTTGGGGAACCAATTTAAGAAAGAATGATTAATTTGATCACGTTCCATTAACATAATTTCACTACACTATTCGTGTACTTTGCAATTATGCTAAAATTTGACGCAAATAACGAACGAAAGAATTTAGGCATAAAAATTTTTTTTCCATTAAAAAAAAAAAAAAAAACCGAACTGCATAAGCATCGGCCTTGAACGCAAATATAAAAAATTTAGTTACGGTAAACAAAACTTTCAAGCATAATTACATTTCTTTCATTCATACCTACTCATTTTCTTACCAAGCGATCCGAATAAAATTTAAAGTCACTTCGAGAAGTTTCTCTAAAGAAAGAAACGATAAGAATACAAACACCATGAGCATCAACACACTCTATAATAAGCATTTTCGTTATACGAGGCGCATCCAGAAAGTAACTTTCCCGATATTTTCCCCTTTAACGTAAACGTAATTAGCCGTGTCAATTGCGCATGCGTAACAGATCTATGACGTATCAATCATATGCCAGCCGGACAGGTCCCGTAGCGTGGTAGCAATGGTCCGAAACAGAAGCTCTTATTTCTTCTCTTGCCGCCTGCGAGGTTCGGTCGGCGATAAAGTTCTTGAATGCACAAAGCATTGCGCCAATTGAAATTCATCGTCAGCTCTGTCAGGTCTATGGGCCGAACACCACGAGTAAGCAGATGGTGCGTCGCTGGTGTAGGCAGTTTTCCGAAGGTCGTCAAAGTGTCCGTGACGAAGAGTGCAGTGGGCGACCATCCCTCATCGATGATGATCTTGTTGAGCTTGTGCGGCAGCCCTGATCTTGCTCCCAGCGATTTTCACGTTTTCTTGCACTTCAAGAAATTCCTGTCCTCTGATGAGCGTTTTGGCAACGACAAAGAGCTGAAGACATCTGCCGCACGCTGGTTCCATTCATGTGCGGCAGAGTTCTGCGACAGGGGGACACAAAAGTTAATCCCACGATACAACAAGTGTCTTAATTTTAAATAGGGAAACTTACTTTCTGGATGCACCTCGTAGTACAAATGAATTATAAAGGACGCATAAACTTTTAAGCAAGGAAACGAGCTTGTTATTTTTTGTAACGAGGTAAACTTGATGGTCTCGCACAATAACTTTGTTTAAAGGTAAACTCCACACCCAAAACAACTTTGTTTAAAATGAAAGATGAAGGTCTCAATAACAACGTAGCATGTATAAAAATTTTCAATTCGAACACAAAATTGATAAAATATATAAAATATGGAGCCATCTCTTTGCTCAGCATTCCTGGGAAAGTGTACGCTACGTGTCTGGAGAAGAGAAGTCGGGAAATAGTCGACTCCAAACTGTTGGGGGAGCAGTGTGGTTTCCGACCTGGCCGAAGCATGACGGATCACATCTTTGCTCTAAGGCAAATCTTTGAGAAATGCAAAAGAGGTCTACGCTTGCTTTGTGGACCTCGAAAAAGCATATGACAGAGTTCCTCGGGAGAAGCTCTGGCAAGTGTTGCAAGAGTATGGAGTGGATGGATTGCAATTACTGGTTGCTATCATGTCTCTGTACGAAAGCTCTGAGATGTGTGTCCGGATAAATGGCATTAAGTCAAGACTGTTCATTGTGGGTGTTGGACTCCGCCAAGGGTGCTGCGTACTGTCGCCCCTCTTGTTCATTACCTTTATGGACTGGATAGACAGGGGCAGCCGAGGCGATGAGCGTGTTTGTGTGGGCGACTGCCTGGTGGAGAGGTTGCTCTTTGCTGACGCACTTGTCCTCCTTGAGTCTTCTCGCACCAACCTTCAAGCATGCACTAGACCGGTTTGCAGTAGCCAAATGTGAAGAAGCTGGGATGAAGATCGGTGTGGCTAAAACCGAGGTTCCGGTCCTTTCGAGACAGCCTGCTCAGTGCGGTCTCCATGTTAGGGGAGCCTCGTCGAGACAGGTGGAGAAATTCAAGTCTCTCGGGATTGCATTCACGAGTGATGGACGGCAAGAGAAAGAATTGGATGCTCGGATCGGTGCAGCAAGCCGTGTCAGACGTGGAAGAATTAACCATTAACAACGACAACCATTCATGCAATTAATGGACTTTGAACGAGGTCAGATTATTGGCCTCTCCGAGGCTGGATGGTCGAGCAGACGGATTGCTGTCCATGTGTCACGGGACGCACGGACGGTATGCCGATGTTGGAGGCGATGGCGTGAGGAAGGCACACATGCCAGAAAACCAGGTTCTGGGACCCGGAGAAGCATGTTGGCTCGTACTGATAGGCGGATACTGCGAACAGTGCTAGGGGACAGAACCATCACCCTGCGGCAACTGCGCGACAACATCACTATTCCCGGTACTGCTCCAATGTTAATAATGACAATAGCCATGGGTCTTCCTTTGACACCTGAGCACCGTGTGATACGACTGCAATGGTGTCGTGAACGAGTGGGCTGGCAAATGGAATGGCGCCCGATGGTCTTTAGTGACGAATCCCGCTTTTGTTTGATGAACACAGATGACAGACGTAGACGTGTGTGGCGCAGACCACTGGAATTAGCCAATGAATAATGCATCTGGCATCGCCATCGTGGACCAACACCCAGGAACATGGTCTGGGGTGCCATCAGCTACGATACCAGAATGCCTTTAGTCACCATCCAAGGCACCCTGAGAGCAGAGATTCTTCAGCCTGTATTACTGCCCTCTCTGCATACCATACCCGGCGCAGTCTTTCAGCAGGATAACGCCAGACTGCACACGGCAAACACGAGCATGGCACGTCTGCACAATGTCAACTGCTTGCCATGCCTGTGAGGTCCCTAGACCTACTGCCAATTGAGCACGTGTGGGACATGGTGGGATGTTGTTTACGATCTCTATGAACTGACACAGCAGGTTCACCAGGCCTGGGCAGACGTACTCCAAGATGACAGTCGCCACCTGTACGATCACCTGCACCTGCGGATGGAACAATGCATCGCTGCTAGAGATGATGCCACAACCTACTGACGCCGCTTTCCGTTGGGACGCCGTGTATAAACGAGTGCACGTCTTGGCTCGGTAACGCATTAAAGATGTGTTCAGATGTATACCTACTTTTGGCTCGTTCAGATAACTCGTTGTGGGTGGGGTATTGTCATTGCAAAGCATTGTAGATTTGAAAACGGAGATCGTGGCTGGTCAATGTTCAGTATCGGCACAACGATGCAGCGAAAATTTTACTAATTTAATCATCGCACCCTGACTAAATAGAAAAGGGGGGGGGGCTGTGGGGGGCGCCCCCCCCCCCCAGTCTTTAAAAATAATTTGTTTTTACCTCGACTTTCTGAACCAGTGTTTATTTAGCAACGAATCCAAGCTCTTCGTGAACTAAACCTTTTTTTTTTCCCTTTGAATCGCAATTTTAGATCCATCTTAATTGTCCATGGAATTTTTCGTTGAGTGCGGCGCACTTTTGGCAACACCGGCCTACGTGCGCTCATCGCACCAAAACAATGAGACGAAGGAAGCATGCCTTCACTTTTTTCTTAGGTATCTACTAACATCTCCTAAAAATAAACTTACTTGTCTCGAATAACCGTCTGCAATTCCCTGATTTGATCATTCATGCACATAACTCTCAAATTGGGGCCAAAGTCTGGAACAATCACCTCGTGTTTGACGTTGGCTTGCTTTATTATGTCGGGCTCCATCATGACTGCGAAAAGGCGGATGAATGAAAACGGAAACATCTGTTGCTAAGTAACACGCACTTCCTGTGAAATTATACAGCGCCATAAAAAAGGCAGTATAAATAACTAAAAAGTCATTTATATTTTTATAAATATATATCATCAAGTAACAATCTTTTTATTTATATTTTTTTTAATTTTAAATAATTAAAATAATTATTTTTCTTCAGTACTCCGTTAATCCAAAATGGCGGCCGTGATAGCCCTGTTGCAGGCTGGAGTATCGAAACAGTTGATCTTACCGTTTAGGCATACGAAAATGACTTATTTATTGCGTTCTAAAAAGTCGAATGAAGGCGACGCTCACGGTTTGACGACTTGCTGTAAGATAACGAATCAATTTACGTGTAAAAAGGTATGAAAGCAAAATACTGAAGACGGGGAGGGTGTGTGATGTAACATCCTGGGTAGCAGCAGATGCTATGATTTTCTGTTTCATCAGCCAAGAAAGAGAAGGGGGATGCTGTGGTGTTGTGTAATGTTCTAACTGATTAACGAAATCGAAAACGAGTCATGGCATATTTGATGAGCATACAAATTGGAGATGTTATCCCCCCCATTCATGCAAAGTGATAAGATGATATCAGGTTGCCCCATATGAAATGGCCGTTTCAGTGTGTGCTTGTAAAACATGCACCATTCACAGCATTGCATTTCTCCGTCGATTTATATTTTCAAAAAACGGTAAATTTTCGATATCTGCACAATCGCAACCGCGAGTCAAATCGCAAAAGATCATGCGACCAAGATCAGTGAATTTATTTTTTAAAGACTGGGGGGCTGTGCCCCCCAGGCCCCCCCTCTAACGAACTGATATATACCCCAACCTATTTGGTTACAGGGGGCAGTTGGTTTCCCCCCGGCCGGTTACAGGAATCGCGACAATTCAATTTGCGGATTCAGTCATCGCGCGATTGTGCAGATACCGAAGATTAACCCAAAAAACAATGTAGACTTAAAAATAGATAAACTTTGCATGGCTAATGCTATGTTCGCATTATAAGTAACCGCAGTTAAGTCTTGGGGGTGTGTTTCGATAGACTCACGGACCTCGTGATACTAGGGTTTCCTCTATCTGAATCGTATCAATAGGTTTTTGCGAGGTGGTTTCGATAGAACCGAGAACCTCACGAGGAGGGAGGCCCCGGCCCCCACGAAACTGTCCGAGCTTCCGAGGTCGTACAGCTTCGTGAGAACCGATCCAGCATGTTTAAAGATGGCAGCAACCCGTTTCGAACCTGTATGGCCTATACTGTACGGGTAGATCGGGTATAGGCAGGTTTCCATTTAGCGTCGATTCGGTGTAGGTTAGGCATCTGCGTCTTACTTACTTACTTTTCAAACCCGTTTATCCGTTAGGGTCGCGGGGGCAGCAGCCCTATGGAGGATCTCCAGCGATTGCGATCTTCCGCCATCAGGCGCATGTCCTCCCTGGTAATATCCAAGCGACTCGAACCCAGATTCTCCATGTAGTCTAGCCACCTGGTTTTAGGCCGACCCCTAGGAAGACTAGTTTGCGGCATCCGTATCACGTGGCCATACCAGCGCAACTGAGATCTCTCGATGCTGAGAAGTAGCGGCTCAACACCTAAAGATTCCCTTATTGTGCTGCTGTACACTCTATCTAGTAGGGAGTGTGACATCTGCCACACCTCTCAGAAATCTCATTTCGGCCGCTTGTACCTGCGAGCGCACTCTTTCGGTCATTACCCAAGCCTCTTGAATGGTGAGAATGATAGGGGACAAAGATAGATTTGAAGACGGAGAGCTTGGCTTTGTTACCCAGCTCGCGTTTCGTTACCACGGATCGCCACAGTTCGCGTCTGACACAGCTTGCTGCACCGATCTGAACATCCAATTCTTTCTCCTGCTGTCCATCACTCGTGAATGCAATCCCAAGATACTCGAATTTCTCCACTTGTCTCAATGAGGCTCCCCTAACATGGAGAGCGCACTGAGCAGGCTGTCTTGAAAGGACCAGAACCTCGGTTTTAGCCACACTGATCTTCATCCCAGCTTCTTCACGTTTGGCTACTGCAAACCGGTCTAGTGCATGCTGAAGGTTCGTGCGAGAAGACCCCAGGAGGACAAGGTCGTCAGCAAAGAGCAACCTCTCCATCAGGCAGTCGCCCACACAAACACGCTCATCGCCTCGGCTGCCCCTGTCTATCCAGTCCATAAAGATAATGAACAAGAGGGGCGACAGTACGCACCCTTAGCGGAGTCCAACACCCACGGTGAACGGCCTTGACTTAATGCCATTTATCCGGACACACATCTCAGAGCTTTCGTACAGAGACATGATAGCAACCAGTAATTTCGGACGGCGTCTGCGTCTTTTTTTGGAATTTTTGAAAAACGCATTCGTTTTCCAATTAGCGTCTGTTAAGCGTCTACGTCGGTCACGCGTCGTTTCAAGATCTGGCATGGCTAGATTTTTCGGCGTCTTTTTGATCTAGCCAATCAGGTGCGATCTACTTCGCTATGGATTCTGGGTAGTTGTTTTCGCCGATTCAGATGGAGAATCATGGCTGCCGTAGCTGTTGTTTGCCGACACGGGTTCTCAGCGACTTTTCCCTCGTGAATTTATTAATAAACAGGTTATAAAAATTTGGTGACTCGTTCATTTATTAAGTAAAAATGATATAGTAATAAATTCAAAGCATGAACTTGACCGGAGTGGTTGATATCTTCTTTTTCCATCACCTTGAGAGAGCGAGAATTGTTTGCAGCGACTCGACCAATCAGATCAGACCGAAGTCGCTAAATGGAAAACGACTGCGCTTGCATGCTAATCAAAAGGATGATTGCAAAAAAGGACTCCACACATGACAAGACGCTGAACCAACACTAAATGGAAACCAGTCTTATCGTGGTATTCGCGGAGCTATAACGCGATAATATAACATGTCGATGTCTACTTTCAACAACGTCAACAGTAAATTATAGTTAGTGTTGGAATTAAACAAGAAGTAAGCAGTAATGGACAAGAAATCTCTGATACAGCATAGGAAGAAAGAGAGAAAACCGAAAGTGAAACCACGCCTGAACAAAGATACCTCCCCATAGCGTTTCGATAGCATGATCGTCGCGATTCTCACTTTAGCTCACTGGCCACAGTTAACACAAGTTAGCTCTCGCTAGGTCTGTGAGTCTATCGAAACGGTGTGTCACGATCAAGCAGAACTGTGCGGTCATCTAACACTATGGGCATGTCTAAAAAGTGAAACTGGTTTTGAGTTTCCACGATCACAGTGTCAAAAAAGTTAAAACCGGTAGAGATTAGGTTATCCATAAAGGGACCGGTCTCGTAGAAGTTCAGGATCGGGCGCAAATTGCAAGATACAAGATTTTGTTCGGGCTCGAAACAGAAATTCAGGAACAAAAATGGCCTCCCGTATTTGCGAAAGCATATCTTTTGAGATATTCAGTGATTTAAGAAGTAAATTAAGCGTTTTATATTTGTGAGATATAATAGCACAGATTTTAATTTTAGGAGAAATAGGTTTTTAACATTCTGCAAAATGCTCTCGAAATCATCGCCACTAATAATGCTACAGCTAACGGAACTTGACTTCGCTACGAAACAATCGGTTGATTGTGAAATTTAGAAGAACACACGCAATTTGGGTGAGCTTTGACAAAATTTCAAACAGATATCGGTGTAGTATTCATGGCTTACATTCAGAGTTGAATTAATTACTTATTAATTACTTAATATCCAATAAGTAATGCAAGATCTGAATTTGAATGACTTGAGGTCGCCATTCTTTTAAACAGTTTCGGAGCCCTTGTTATAAAAAAGTCAGAGACCCGGGGCTTGTTTGGATGAAAACCGATCGTTTAAATCACGTGATTTCAAAAACCCAGGTTTTACTTTTTAGACACGCCCTATGATTGCACTGTGAACTAATCATGGTCAGTAGATCATGATTACTTAACCTGGTTAGCTAATCAAGCACTTTCCGTTTATGGAAAATGGCTGTTACCAAGCGAAAATGTTAAATCTCCGGGAGTAGCGCCGTGGCGGCCGATACGCCGCACCCCCCCCCCCCCCTCCCATCACACACGGTCCGTTTTGTATAATTGCGTTTTATAAGAAATTCAATAAACAAACCAAAATTCAATATTTATAAGATATATTTTATTAGTCGAATCCTTCAAAATCCGATGTTTCCGAATCGGAATGAAATAAAGATAAACGGTCGAAAGTCAAAAGTCGTTGGAGAGAGAAATACTGGGAGATTATGCTCGTCGAAATTGAAACCAAATACTGGTTGCCATGAAACCAAAAGCGACCCCTTATATATCGCAACATGTGTCATACTAGCGGGCGTCGATTATTCTGATTGGTTACCCTCTATTGACGAACGCGAAAATTAGACCAGTTGATCATTAGCCAAATGGCCTCTCTGGGCAAAAAGCCACACTAAAAGCGTGGATTATTTGAAATAATTTATTTCCTGTTGATGACTGATCACACTGTGCTTTATTATCGAGTGAATCACCCGCTGTCGATGAACGATCACGCTAGATCGTTATCGGAGTGAATTTTTTTTTTTTTTTTTTTTTTTTTGTAAAATCTCCGGTAGTAGCGCCGCGGTGGCTGATACGCCGCACATGCCGAATTTTTAACTTTTAATAACAGAAACGCCGCGGCGTTACTCCCGAAAATTACGGTAATTGCCATTGCGTCAATAGATGACGGTGAGTGTAGCAACTGGCTTCCACTGGCATCAAATCTTGCATTAGCGAAATTATGGTGGATGTTTTTTTGCTTTATTTTAGTTCTGTATGGTGTGCCCAAATGAAAAGGTGGCTTTCACTATAGCACCATTGTATACAGGGTGACAATAAATTATGGCAACTCGTTGTGTACAAATTTTTTATCCAAAAAACGAAAAGTAAAGCAATTGACAACTAATAAATAAAACATGGTCCCTTAGTAATAACATGTTCATTCGGCTTTGAAGTGGGCTCCTTTGGCTCCTCATCAAATCAGTAGCTGCTGCGCTTTTGCTTGACAGCCATGTTCTGTTTGTTGGTGCTAACCGGGATGTGACGTCACTAACCAGGTTTCTGAAACAAGGTTAGTTAACCGAGCTGTAAATGCATTTAGGTAACTGAAGCAGGCTGCACCGTTCTGCTTGATTGTAATCAAGAGTCGACCGTGGTTACTTAACCGTGATCAAGGCGTAGTGCGAACATAGCAAATGTGATGTTTTTCTCTAAGATTGGGTGAAATTATTTTATGCCATCTACAATTTACTTAATTCATTGACGGTATATTTAGGAGATATTGAAAATTGCGCTTAATTTCTCGTAGGTGCGAATAAAACTCCTTTGTAACAAAAAAACGCCTTTCCTTTTGAATGGCTGCCTATTCCGACAGGTATTGTTTTACGAAGGCCACTTACAAAGTCATGGCAACTATTTTTTTCAGCGGAATCCCAGACCGTGATCCGCATTTTTGAATCTGCAGCAATGACATTGATATGTATGGTATTTATTGATGTCGCAACAACAAATAGTTGCCAA
>JAHWFO010017366.1:33276-43956 GCA_023313115.1 Rhysida immarginata
CAGTGCTATTTGCGAAGGTGTTTCAGTTTCAATGTCCAATACCTGTAAGTGAATCTGATTTCCCCCGCACGTTAATTTTTTTTATTTGAATACAGTATTTTAATAATGAATTCTACGAAGCAGAAGAATACGACAAAGTTTTGCGCAAGTACGAGGATGCTTCACTTAAAACTAGCGCAAGTTTGGCCGTTTTGAATTTCGGTCAAAACACGATCTTCAGCGTTTCTCTCTCTGCTATCATGTTACTTGCCAGTCAAGGGATCTTGGCAGGTAAAAATTTTATTTTTATCATTTACGAAGCCTGATATGATGTACCAGTGCTTTCAAAAAGTAACACCAAGAAAAAAAAATACGAGGGTGGGCTGAAAAGTAATGCCTCCATGGCTGTAACTTTTTTATTTTTTAACCGATTTTCAAAATTCTTTTTGTATCTGATACTCCCATTTCTCCTCTATGTAATGCACTATTCACTTTTCGACGTAGTCCCCATCCCTTTCCACACATTGTACCGACGCGTGACTAGTCGGGTGAACCCGTCGGAGGGGAATTCCGGGGTCGTCGTCGACACGAGGATCGAATGGCAGCTTTGGATCCTCTTCTGCAGCTCGAGAACGCTCGTCCGCACATGATCGCCACACATCAGAGGAGGTTGCAGCACCTACAGTTCAAAGATGAAAAACTGCAGTTCACAAATGAAAGACTTTGCACCTTGCGACTTTCACCACTTCCCAGAGAGGAAAGAGCACCTTAAGGGGCACGAGTTGCGTTCTGACGACGAGGTGAAACCTGCCGTTCGGTCTTGGTGTCGACCACAACCCTGGAATTCCCCTCCGACGGGTTCACCCGACTAGTCACGCGTCGGTACAATGCGTGGAAAGGGATGGGGACTATGTCGAAAAGTGACTAGTGCATTACATAGAGGAGAAATGTGAGTATCGGATACAAAAAGAATTTTGAAAATCGGTTAAAAAATAAAAAAGTTACAGCCATGGAGGCATTACTTTTCAGCCCACCCTCGTATAATAAACTCTCGGTATCCACGGTCGCATCATCTGCGATTTCAAATGTCTGTGTCAAATTTTTTTTACATACCTCCCCCTTCATACACCGATGTGAAATTGACATATCTGCGTTTTTTCCTGATCTGTTTTTATTATCGGGATCCTCTTTTTGCTTCCTATCTTTTAGGGTTCCCCTCTGTTCACATGGGAAAATGTATACAGCGTCAGTAGCATTTTTTGAACCTTCTATTTGCAAACACGCATCATTGGCTTCGAAAAAGAAACACTAACGACAATCCACTTAGTGCAAAACGAGCAAGTTGAAAGTTTGAGACGTGTTGACTGAGGGAAAAAGCAATACTGATATCGACCGAATATTTGGAATAAACGAGTCCACTGTTGGCATAATAAAGAAAAACAAAAAAGCCATACTTACTTACTTACCTACTTTTCAAACCCGCTTATCCGTTAGGGTCGCGGGGGCAGCAGCCCTATGGAGGATCTCCAGCGATCGCGATCTTCCGCCATCAGGTGCATGTCCTCCCTGGTAATATCCAAGCGACTCGAACCCAGATTCTCCATGTAGTCTATCCACCTAGTATCCACCGACCCCCTTGGTCTCTTACCTACCAGCTTGGAAAATAACAACTGCCAGGAAGACTAGTTTGCATTGGCATCCGTATCACGTGGCCATACCAGCGCAACCGAGATCTCTCGATGCGGAGAAGTAGCGGCTCAACACCTAAAGATTCCCTTATTGTGCTGCTGTACACTCTATCTAGTAGGGAGTGTAACACCTGCCACACCTCTCAGAAATCTCTTTTCGGCCGCTTGTACCCACGATCGCGCTCTTTCGGTCATTACCCAAGCCTCATGAATGGCGAGAATGGGGACAAAGATAGATTTGAAGACTGAGAGCTTGGCTTTGTTACCCAGCTCGCGTTTCGTTACCACGGATCGCTACAGTTCACGTCTGACACGGATCCGAGCATCCGATTCCTTCTCCTGCCGTCCATCGCTCGTGAATGCAATCCCGAGATACTTGAATTTCTCCACCTGTCTCGATGAGGCTCGCCTAACATGGAGAGCGCACTGAGCAGGCTGTCTCGAAAGGACCAGAACCTCGGCTTTAGCCACATTGATCTTCATCCCAGCTTCTTCACATTTGGCTATTGCAAACCGGTCTAGTGCATGCTGAAGGTTCGTGCGATAAGTCCCAAGGAGAAGGTCGCCAGCAAAGAGCAACCTCTCCACCAGGCAGTCGCACACACAAACACGCTCATCGCCTCGGCTGCCCCTGTCTATCCAGTCCGTAAAGATAATGAACAAGAGGGGCGACAGTGCGCCTTTAACTTGGAGTCAACTGGCAACTTGGCATTTTCTAACCCTGATTTTCTCATGACGCTTCGGTCCTATTAGGGGCCATCCATGAATTACGTCACACGAATTTCTTGATTTTTGGACCCCTCTCCCCTTCCCTGGTGAACTCGCGCGGCCACCACATGCTAAAAGGTGATAACAAAGAAATTTAAATCTTATAATACGAGGATGAATCAAGATACACTCAGCACCATCTGTGGTCAAGCGTTGACATCATTCGCCGTTTATAAGGATGTTGCCTATAAGTGCAATATGTTCACGCGTTTACTGCGTACGCAAGAGTATTGTTGTCGTGGCGCAGCAACTGGTTGTACACTACAAGTTGGAGATTTGCGGACAATCAACAAATCGGAATTAAAACGTTCGCACAACATTCATGGGAAGAGCATGAATTTTTTAGGAGCCCAGATTTTTTTTTTATAAAACAATTCCTTAGTTTCCCTACAGATGGCACTCCAGTAGATTCTATTTAAAAAAATGTGTTCCCGAACTTTTTGAATGCACCGTGTATATCCTTGTTTGTTATTATCAAGAGAAACTTTACATTTTGTTGGAATCGGACTTTTTCATCTGCAGGTACCATGACGGTCGGCGATCTTGTGATGGTTAACGGACTCCTTTTTCAACTCTCTCTTCCATTAAATTTCTTGGGATCTGTATATCGTGAAGTACGTCAAGCTCTAATCGACATGGAAACGATGTTTCGTCTTCTAAAAGTTCCTCCCACGATTCAGGTAAAAACTTTGCTCGGAAAAGCTGACTTTGGGCGTTTTCGTTGCCAACAGGTCACGTGATACGGTTGGAACCGTTTCTAAGCGGACAACAGGTGATGATAATTTGAAACTACGTCATTAGTTGTTATCGACATCAGTACTACGTGACATTGGTCTGTTCGTGCTCCTTATGAACCAGGTTGTGCGACAAATGACGATGCGGAAGGGCACATACTGTAATTGATGCTCATTGGAATCGTCTCGATGAACTCGTTAGAGCGAATCGTAGCCTAGCACAGGAAAAGCTGTCAATTCATTATCACAATTGGGAAACCCATTGCAGAATTAAGATTCTGCAGAACATTGTGCACGACAGATCCTGTGGATGCTCCTTCCTGCATGAGACACGAGAGATTGGACGTTAGCCAGCTACTCTTTTTTGCATTACGAACGTGAAATACAAAGCGTGTTTTTTAAGTAAGGTCCGTTTGAACATAAGTACGCAACGAAAGGTTATTTCAAAAAAGTAAATTTATTTTCAGAAAGTACATACACTATATGATCAAAAATATTATCCGGACACCCCTCACAGATCATCGATTGGCCCAATGTCACATGATAATGACTTGCACATCATTTAAATAGCTTCCCACACCTTCAGACACAACTCTGCTTGGACGTTGGCAAGAATGGGTCATTCGGCAGAGCTCAGCGAGTTCCAACGTGGAACCGTCGTTGGATGTCACTTATGCGGCAAGTCTGTGCGTGACATTTCCAGCCTTCTTCAGATACCCAAGTCAACAGTAGGCGATGTCATTATGAAATGGAAGACCCGGGGATCGACAACAGTTCAACAACGAACTGGTAGACCCAAGAGACTAACGGACAGAGACCGTCGAGTGCTTTGTCGTGTCACCCGCAGCAACCGGAAGTCCTCGGCGGAAAAAATTGCCACGGAGTTTCGAAACGCCTCTGCAAACGATGCCAATACCGTGACAATTCGTCGGGAACTGCACACGATGGGATTCCATGGCCGTGCTGCTGCCCACAAGCCCCACGTCAGCAGGGTCGACGCCAAGCGACGTCTGGAGTGGCGCGAAGCCCACAGAAACTGGACAATGGACCAATGGAAACGTGTAACGTGGACAGACGAATCTCGCTACACTCTCTGGCAATCCGATGGACGAGTTTGGGTTTGGCGCATACCTGGAGAACGCTTCTTACCCGAGTGCACAGAGCCCACAGTCGAGTTCGGAGGAGGAGGAGTCATGGTGTGGGGCTCATTTTCACGGTACGGACTGGGCCAGCTCGTTCCTGTGCAAGGAATCGTGAACTCCGACCGTTATCTGAATGTTTTGGACAACTGTGCACTTCCAACGTTGTGGCAATTTTTCGGAAACGGGCCATTTCTCTACCGACACGACAATGCTCCATGCCACAAAGCGAGGCGTGTACGGCAGTGGTTTGCAGACTCGGGGGTCGAAGAAATGGGTTGGCCGGCACAAAGTCCCGACCTCAATCCTATAGAGAGTCTGTGGGATGAACTGGAAAGACGCTTGCGGGCCAGATCACATCGGCCAACTTCTGTACCTGAACCGATTCTCGCTCTTCGGGAGGAATGGAGGAACATTCCAGAAAGTACCTACCAACATTTGGTGGAAAGTCTTCCCCGGAGGGTGGAAGCTGTGATTCGGGCAAAGGGATGTGCAGGAAATTGCAAGTATCACCGTACACTTCGCAAATCTGTCGATGAATTTCTGCAGCAGACAGGTTCCTTGCTGACAAAAGCCGTATCGCTGACCGAACCTCACACGCGGCGGGCGTGTCGATAGTCTTAAACATTTTGAAAGCACAGAACAGAACCGTACAGGTTAGCTACAGAGCTGAAATGGAGCACAGCTGTTCCCGAGGCATGCCGGTACATGACGCACGTGCTCGTTACGATATGCGCGCGTACTACAAAACGGACCTTACTTAAAAAACACGCCTCGCAGTATTGTCACTGTGACGAAAGCTAGATAGACCTCTTTCAATGACAAGAAGACCGATTTCGCTGTTGTCGGTCGTCCTCCATACAGTCCCGATCTGGTGCCAACTGATTTTCGTCTGTTCCCGGTGCGCCTCAAAGAAACGTCTCAAATGAATGCGACCGGTTGGACTTATGGAAACGCCCTTAGACTAATGTTACATAAAATATTGTTATTGATGACTTTGCCATTTAATCTATTGGATGTTTATGTATCCTTCACTTAGAACACGATTACTGCACCAATTCTGTCGATTAGCCCTCCCGAAGCGACAATTACCTTTGACAACGTTTCGTTTCAATATGTCGAAGGCAAACCGATTCTTCGTGATCTGAGTTTTACCGTCCCAGCTGGAAAGAAAGTTGCTATCGTAGGAGGAAGTGGATCAGGGTAAGGTCTGTAAGTAATAGCCTAAGACTAGTCGATTTATGACGATAGCATACAGCGAGTGCGTTAAAAAGTCGAGGTCCCGTTAATTTTGTTACGCTTCTTTTCATTTAGCAAATCTACGATCGTGCGATTGCTCTATCGCTTTTACGATCCTCAGCACGGGAGAATATGCATAGGAGGCAGAGACATTAGAAACGCCGACATTGCAAGCCTTAGGAGATGCATTGCTGTTGTTCCGCAGGTTAAAACGGTTTTGATTAAGCTTATTTTGAGTGTTGAAGTTTGTAGAGGTTTTCACTCTTTTCCACTTTTAGGATGCGGTTCTGTTTCACAACACGATCTATTACAATTTGCATTATGGGGATTTTTCTAAGTCCGAAGAAGATGTCCACAAGGCTGCCCAAATGGCCGAATTGCATAACAGTATCGTCGTGTGGCCGAAGAAGTACGAGACCCCAGTCGGCGAACGTGGTCTTAAGTTATCAGGTGAATTGAAAGTATGAATTAGAGTTGGCCCTCCTTAGCCTCAGGCTCTGAATGGAACCCTTCCCTGAGGTTACTGAGGGACAATTTATACGAGGGTGGGCTGAAAAGTAATGCACTATTCACTTTTCGACATAGTCCCCATCCCTTTCCACGCATCGTACCGACGCGTGACTAGTCGGGTGAACCCGTCGGAGAGGAATTCCGGGGTTGTCGTCGACTCGAGGATCGAACGGCAGCTTTGGATCCTCTTCTGCAGCACGATAACGCCCGTCCGCACACGATCGCCACGCGTCAGAGGGGGTTGAAGCACCTACAGTTCAAAGATGAAAAACTGCAGTTCAAAAACGAAAGACTTTGTACCTTGCGGCTTTCACCACTTCCCAAAGAGGAACGAGCACCTTAAGGGGCACGAGTTGTGTTCCGACGACGAGGCGAAACCTGCCGTTCAGTCTCGGTGTCGACGACGACCCCGGAATTCCTCTCCGACGGGTTCACCCGACTAGTCACGCGTCGGTACAATGCGTGGAAAGGGATGGGGACTATTCCCACCCTCGTAGATTGTTCGATTTGGTTTTTAATCGTCTTCTTTTGTCTTTGCAGGAGGAGAAAAGCAAAGGGTAGCGATAGCAAGAGCAATCCTGAAGAACTCTCCCATTCTTATTTTTGACGAAGCAACTTCTTCGTTGGACTCCATCACTGAACATGTAGGAGGAAGATTACATGATGGGTTCATTAATCAAATTTGGTTTCTTTCTTTTTTGTCAGTTATATAACTTTGTATTGTCTTTTCCGCAGAACATCATGAGGGCTTTGAAACACGCAACCATCAATCGAACGTCCGTATGCATTGCCCACCGTCTGTCCACGATAGCAGACGCCGACGAGATCCTCGTCCTTCACAACGGACACATAGTGGAACGAGGCAGCCACCAGTCTCTGTTAGCCAATCGGCACAGTCATTATTCCCACTTGTGGGAGACGCAGAATAAATTCGCTACGACCGGCGAAATCTTCGAAAAGGTGCCGCTGCGCGAAGCCAAAAAGGCATGAGGACGAAGCGGTCGTGGGAAGGTTTTGTATACATAGCGAACGATCATTTTTTATTAAGTAGAAAATATTTTAATCTTTTTTAACGAAAAAGGGTGTGTGCGGTTTGGTATAAACTTTCGTCGCCGCTTCTCGTGACGCGCTTTGTTACCGTGCGAAAACCGTGCCTGACGGCGATGCCTGCCAAAAACGATCAAACGGGATTTGCAGTAGAGACGTGTCGGTTTATTGTCGTTGTATATTTGTACCATTATTTATTGCACTGCAAAATAAATTAAGTTCACTTCCATTGAATTTGCATTGTAGCTTGCTTGTCAAAATACGTTTTAGTGTGCGTTACGTTGACGGGAGATTTATTTCTTCAGCGTTATCTTTTATTTATGAAAACGATAACATTTCGTTGCTTAGGGTGGTGTCACGATCGGTTCGAGGCGAGGAAGGTTTGTTCCTCAAACGTCCACGTTTAAAGCCCGATCTGCCCAAATGTTAACAGATGCATCATTCCTTTCTTGGTTGGTCTATGACCTTCGTTGCTGTTGCCTAGGTTCCCCGTGACATTTTCGTCTTTCCATTAAAAATGTCTCAAGCCACGAGCGGTATTCTCGCGGAAAGGTTCAATGGGACCAGAGGGAAAGACATGCAAAACGCGATGCGGATCGGTGTTTTTTGAGGATAACCTCACACCTTTTCGTCTCTCGAGACGGACAGATCGTGATACCACCTTTAATCTTCCTAGAATTTGTAGCGCATGCTCGAGAGATGCTGATTATTGTCCTCGTGTAAATAAGAAAGAAAAGCTGTTACCGTTAAGTATAATTGGAATCGGCTGACCATGGAATTTCTTTTCGTAACTCGTGCGTCTGAAAAACTTCTGGGCCGTTATTTTTTTAAACGATCGATTCTGACACTAAGGCATTTTTCTGTATTGCCTGTTTTGATCTTCCGTTTAATTCATTGCAGGGCATTTCAGAAAATTTGTAATCGTCTGTAGACATCGGTCGAACCTCGATATCTTGAAAAACTTTTATTTTCGTGTTAATATAATTTTCCCTCGTTATCTCGAAACGTTTTCTCAGAAAGTCTCGTCATGTCGAATTTCGACTTCACATGCTAGTGTGATGCGTACATTAGAGTTGAGATTTTTTTGGTAATGAAAACGAGAAAATTCAATGCCCCTTTCGTTAGACGATTCTCGTGCGTTATGAAAAAAGATTCTCGAGAAATTTTTCAATCTCCTTGACAAGTCTCGGTTGCATACGAGATGATTGAGCATTTGTGACACTAGTGGCGTAACTTTCATACACATCTCGTTTTCTCTTCTATTGTTCTCCGTTTCTCATTGTACCTTTAATAAGCTAAAAATCTCCCTCAATTTAAAAGGAACCCTCCAATCTCGAAAGCTCTTTATCTCGAATTTTTTTTTATGTTCCGTGAAATTCAAGATATCGAGGTTCTAGTCTAAGCAAATGAAACGGGCATAATTATGCAAATTTTGAATACGCACAAAGCCTGTGACGCGACAAATTGATAGTCCAGCTATTGCCAAACAAATGCTGCGGCATGTTTTGGGTAACATTACACGCCAACTTTTGAATTGTATACACGCTGGTGAAATTTGAGATTACTTGAAGGAGAATCGGTGGTGAAGTTGTTAGATTACAAAATGATAGCGAATTTTTTGAAATGCCTTGTACTTTGTTGCCCCCCCCCCCCCCTTGCTCTTCATGCATGATTTTGCACAGGGCAATTCAAAATGGTTGCCTCTGTCAATTGGGCTTATTGCGGATACGGTACAGCAACACCGTCTCCAGGTGTCCAAAAGACTACAAGGTAGTCGACATGGAAATCCGATAACGGGACGGGCACCCTGATCACGAATTCCTCCTTTACAAACCTTCGGAGAAGTCGATGAACGCATAAAAGAAATTAATAAGTTGAGACAATGCTACACCCGATTCAAGCCAGGAACGACGAGTATCGCACTCGTTGCCTCCACTGTATGCTCGGAGCATTGTTTCCAGTTATTGATTTCTTGTGTGGTCATCAAGTTTTCCGACGGTTGGAACGGAGGGATTCACGATCTGAGTGCTGGATCCTGCCCTATCGTCGGGCTTCCATCTCGACTACCTTGGGGTCTTTAGGAGTCGTAACAAACTGCTCTACCTAAAACGTTTGTATATTTGTTAACGTAGCGTAATAAGATGTGCAGGAGCCAAAATTTTAATGATATTTTGAGGTTTATAATATTTATGAAAATAACGCTATTTTGATATGACTATGTATATACGAGAGATCTGAATGATTTTGTATCTTGTTGAAATAAGTCAGGCTGTTATCAAATTCGTTTTGCGTTGAATAAACATTAAGGCATATAATGCTCTTTCTTGGTTTCTCAAGATCAATCATGATTGACATGACTAACAGAAACACACACAAACCTTCGTTCAATATGGTATTGACCCTCCTTGGTTCAGGTCCTGCAGAGTAGACGGAAGCGGATGCCTTCGACGGATGTCTCTTTCCAACGTGTCCCAAACGTTCTCGATCGGATTCAAATCCGGGCTTTGCGGTGGCCACGGCAAACGTTGCAACTCGGTGTCACGTTCAGAAAAGCACTCCTGAACAATTCTTGCTCGAAGGACAGGAGCATTGTCGTCCATGAAGAACCCGTCGCCATTTGAGTACAAATGCACCGTCGCAGGATGGACTTGATCTGCAACGATGTTCGGGTAGTCTTTGGCTTTCACCCGACTGTCAAGGAATATCAGGGGACCCTTACCATGAAACCTCCTCCTGCAGCTTGAACTGTGTTCACAACACGTGAGGGGTCCATCGCACCATGGGGCTGCCGCCAAATTCTCTGCCAGCCATCGGTGCAAAATAATGTGTAACGTGACTCGTCTGACCACATCACTTGTTTTCACTCGTCTTCTGTCCAGTCACACCGTTCTTTACACCACTGCAGGCGAACTTTCCGGTTTGTTGCTGACACCAGGGGCTTCCTCGCTGGCATGCAACTTCCCATCCCTATTGGCTTCGACTCACGGCGCATTGTTCTGGAGGAGATGGGTTGTTATGATCCTTCATTGAAGTCTGCCGTCAGTTGCTCCACAGTAGACCTTCGGTTTTGCCGCACAATCCGTCTCAGACGACGTCGGTCCCTGTCTGTGTCGATTGTTTTTGATCCACAATTCTGCAGTTTCGACAACTCTTGTGGATTCCGCTTCCACTCATTGAGCACCTGGAGACTTGACCTTTTGAAATACCGGTCAGTTGTAGTGTCCTGGAAATCGTAGCTCCAGCTCCCACAATAACTCCTTTTTGGAACTCGGACAGGCCTGTCATTTTCCCCATTTGAAAAATCAATTAAAGAAAAACGGAAGGAGATAGAAATGTAGAGTTCTCACACTGTACGTTGAAATGGAAGAGTCCGTTTTATCGCGCTCAATATAGGTAGGGACGTCGTAGTGATAGTATACTTTATACCCTCGTGCACGATCTGTGAGCCGCTTTTTTTTTTCCCCCACTGAAGCCTGCTCGTAACCGCTCGTTGCAAGCCTATTGTTGAAACTCTTCCATTTCACTTTACAGCGTGTTGCACTCTGCTTAGGGTTAATTTTTACTATCTGACCAAAA
>JAHWFO010017366.1:58956-79775 GCA_023313115.1 Rhysida immarginata
AAAAAAAAACCCCGCTTTATCATTCTAGACATGTGATATTAGAACCTCGGAATAATGGAATCTTGAAAATTTTTTACGTATTAACCGAATTTTCATAAAAATACGTTCGTATTGTAAGAGCAATACTTACTTACTTTTCGAACCCGCTTATCGTGGGTCTGTTAGGGTCGCGAGGGCAGCAGCCCTATGGAGGATCTCCAGCGATCGCGATCATTCACCATCAGGTGCATGTCCTCCCTGGTAATACCCGAGTGACTCGAACCCAGATTCTCCATGTAGTCTAGCCACCTAGTTCTAGGCCGACCCCTTGGTCTCTTACCCACCGGCTTGGAAAATAACAACTGCCTAGGAAGACCTGTTTGCGGCATCCGTATCACGTGGCCATACCAGCGCAACTGATATGTCTCAGTGCAGAGAAATAGTGACTCAACACCTAAAGACTCCCTTGTTGTGCTGCTGTGCACTCTGTCTAGTAGGGTACCACCTGCCACACCTCTCAGAAATCTCATTTCGGCCTCTTGTATTCGCGATCGCACTCTTTCAATCATTACCCAAGTCGAAATTTTAAATGTAAATTACATTGTCAGGGTTTAGCTGGAGAAAATTCACATTACGCGAGTTCGTAATATGTGGATTAAGGTGTAATAAATATACTGGGTGATTACAAAAGGTGTCCGGGGTTCGTGATGTTATTTACTCATAAGCAGATAGACAAACTCCTCAAGTTTCATTTGGAATAGGTGCGCTGACTCTTCAGCTTCTATTTTTTTTTTTTTACCTGCTAGAGGACGACAACTGCAAGATGTTCTCCGGGGAATACTGGTCAATTAAGAACCGTTCAATGCCACTTTCGTACAAAGTTCGACACAGAAGCCCCTACTGACAAGAAAATCCACAAGTGGTACAAGCGCTTCACGAAGACAGGCTGTGTCTGCACGTGCAAGTCCACCGGCTGGCCATCTGTGAGTGACGTGACTGTTGACTTGAGGGCGGCAAGCCTACCAACGGTGTGGAAAATCCTGCTCAAACGGCCAGGACAAAAAACTTACCCAGTTGCATCACATGTACAAGCAAATTTCTTTGCATAAATTTGCAATTTGTAGACACAATAAAGTTTGTAACCCCGGACTACTTTTGTAAACAACCTTTCAATTTGTGAAAAAAATAATCATAGGAAATTTAGTTTGCGTTTGCAGAATATATTAAACACTTCCAGGATATTAAACACCTTATTGCTGTGCCAGCACAACTTATTAGAACTTTATTCATCAATTCGGGAATTTAAGTGCACACATTGATTTTCTAATAATACGTAATGAATTTTTTTCTCGGAGAATTTTGAGAAGTGCATCCAATGGCTTTGCATGGGTACTTAATTACGTGAAAAAACTACTCTTAGAATTTTTTTTTTATAAATTCAGTGAGTCAGAATTTGTGGGGTCTCCATGTAATTCAAACGATGCCAAACCTCTTTTCTCTATACACAATCCTTGCTTCATCCACTGTCGTCCTGTTCATCATAAAGAGAAAAGACGTTCGGCATTTAAACATCCAAAACTTACAAGCATAAAGACTACTCCTCTATTTGAATCCATCATACCTTTTTGGTCTCCCTCCCTCCCTCCTCACATCTCACATGCCCCACCTACATGCCCAGCAGACAATTGTTTAGTCCAGTGATCCCCAAATCGTAGCCCGCAGACCCAAACAGCACACGTGACATAACGCTGAAGCCCGTGGGATTTTTTTTCTTATGCTACCTCACCCTACACAAACGGAACTTATCCGATGCAGCGTTGCTGAGCTTAAGGGGAGACGCCCACAAAAAAATTGAAGTTCAATTAAACATGTTTTCATTTGGCTGAAATATTTGTTAATTTAAATAAGCCTATAATTAAACATTATGCCTTAAAAAGATCTAGTATTAGTCTTATCCAGGATGAACAAAGAGCAGTTGCCGAGTTCGCAGGACGAATATATTGGTTTCCGTGGTGAAGATATATCAACTCCTTGCATGCAGTGCCCACAATATGAGGCCTGTGAGAAAAGTATCCGACCTTATTTTTTTTTTCGGAAACCTGATGGATTTTGATCGCACGCGCTTGCATGAGCCGACCTCGAACCTTTGTGCATATGCGTGAATTTTTTCCCGCCTCTCGATAGCTTCAGTTGCTGGCAATCAGCATTTGAGGGAGGTAGTGTGTTGTGCTCTCGTCGGTTTTTGATTTGAAGGAAAACGACGGTACGACTGGAGCAGCGTTACTGCATCAAATTTTGCCAGAAACTGGGCGACAGCCAGGTGGAAACCATCAGTCATCACAGTAGAAGCATTCCTCGTCACCACAGCCAAAGAAGGCCCGCCAAGTGCGCAGCAATGTGAAAGCGATGCCGACTGCTTTCTTTGACTCTCACGGTGTGTACACCACGAGTACGCACCACAGGGTCAAACAATCACCAAAGAGTACTACAGGGATGTCCTCCGTCGCCTACGTAATGCAGTGCGGCGCAAGAGACCGCAGTCGTGGTCGACAGGCAATTGGCGCCTCAAAAACCAAACTTGATTCGGACTTTTTTGGCGAAAAACCAGACTCCCGTGGTACAACAGGCTCCTTACTCTCCTGACCTGGCCCCCTGCGAGTTTTGGCTGTTCCCCAAACTCAAGAGGCCATTGAAAGGAACGCGATTTCAGACAAGAGAGGACATTATGGCTGCAACGACAGCCGAGCTAAACTCCATTCCGAAAGACGCTTTCCAGGAATGCTTCCAACTATGGCGGCATCGCTGGGAGCAGTGTGTGGAGTTCCAAGGAGACTACTTTGAGGGTGATTAGGTTTCCAATGCTCCAGGTGTGTAATTTTTTTTTCCTTGCTGAAGGTCGGATACTT
The DNA here is from genome assembly GCA_023313115.1 of Rhysida immarginata. Taxonomy (NCBI): domain Eukaryota; kingdom Metazoa; phylum Arthropoda; class Chilopoda; order Scolopendromorpha; family Scolopendridae; genus Rhysida; species Rhysida immarginata. Next base: position 61,842 of record JAHWFO010017366.1, read on the forward strand.
TTCTCACAGGCCTCGTATATGAATGGGGAACACTGGTTTAGTCGGTCATTTCATTGTCCATTCATTCTATATGCCCGAAACATACCAGAGCACTTGTATTGCCATTTGGAACACACTCCCCATCTACTTGGGGCACTTGTTGTACCTTTTAGATGACAAATACTTGAATGAGTGGCCTCTAGGCTGTGTAGCTTTGAACATGTACCATTACTTTCACACACTGTCCTCACTTTTATAATTTTGTAAGAAAAGCTTAACAAATGTCACGTCGTACCAGACATGTCCAAAAGAAAACTTTCGTGATGTCCATCTATTCGATATTGCTGAGGTCAATAATAAAAAAATATGGTAGAGAATTTATTATATTGGTTGACACCATATTCGTGAGCTTCAGCTACACAAGATAATGTCAAGTGACAACAGCATATATGGTCTAGTAGAGACGAAGTAGCCAACTCTCAGCAGACGAATAGAGGCACTATTCAAACAAATACCAGTTTGCTAAAACTTAAAAAGAAAAAAGAAAATTCCCAAATCGATTTCAAATAGCATTCATCTTGGGTGAAGCCGTGACATCAACATCAACTGTGTAAATTAATATATCTCATGCAAGATTGTCGTCAATATGTACGTAAATTTAATTGGAAATGTACGGGGTTGTGCACAACCTTTTGCTAGGGGGCTGCGACTTAAACCGCAGCGTTGTAGCACACTCTTATGACGCTTCGGCAGAGAGTAGTTCATTGTGCGTCTATTGGTAACAAACAAATATGGCTGGTTTAATAAATGACAGTGAAGAGCAGCGTTTCATGGATAGAGTTCGTGCAAATGCATATCGAGAGGCAATGGAAGCAGGTGCGTCTTTTATTAATCGCAAATGGGTTGCGAACAAGTTAAACCGATCGGATAGATGGGTGACGGACAATTGGAAGAAAGGTTATGATAACTGCCATGCCGAATTTGCTGAGGGTAGGCCCGAGAAATTATCACAGGAAAGCAAAAACATCATTCCTAATAACAGTGGCAAAAGACGTCGCAGCTGTGTCAACTTTGCACAAGAAATTAAAGCCAAGCGTGGAAATCAATTTCTTGTTCAACGGTTCAAAGACATCGTCAGCGTGCACACATCAAGCCATTCCATGTTATTCCGAAACCGATGAAGACCGCATTAAACATCAAAGACCGGCTCTGGTTTTGCGACTACCTGCGGGATCGGGTGGAAGACGACTTCGTGCACCTTGCCCCGAGTGACGAGTTCTTTGTGTGGACTACGAGACGTCCGAATTACCAAAACAATAGGGTCTGGAGCTTATTGATTACAGATATTTCTGACGATGAACACTATCGAGAGCTGTCCAAGAAGCCTGACTGCATTGGCATCTTCGTGTGTTTCACCGCCAAGCGAATGATGTGGAGATTCAAGGAGCAGGGTGAGTCATGGAACGGTGATTATTTTTGGAATTTGCTAACAAACGATGTTTTTCCGTTTCTTCGAGATCCAAACAACACTATCGACCCGCACAAAGTTTGTTTTTTGCACGAAAAGGCACCTTGCTTTAAGGCTAATGCAACACAGCAAATCCTAAGAGAAAGTGCTATCGATTTCTTCTCATCAAACTAATGGCCCGGTGCATCCCCTGACCTAAACGTTGCTGAACATTTTGGAGCCGTGTTAAAAGACTCAGTGGAATCTTTAATGATTCAAGAACGTGGTGAAAATCGGTATTCTCGAGACCTTCTAATGGGACACCTGACATCTGTGCTGAAGGAGGACATGGAGTACGATACTGCTCTGTTTGAGACACTCCTCCGCTCCTACCCGAAACGGATGCGTGCTGTTCGAGAAGCAGGTGGTGGCCACACTAAATATTGATGTGATAAAAGCAGAAATAATCGTACTTTTTGATTATCAACCGCAGAACATTCCACTTAGCAAACGTACTTTTGTTTATTTTCCAGACCCCTAGCAAAAGGTTATGCACAACCCTGTAATCAATATCCAAGATTGACGTCTTATTGTCGGAAAATGCGTTCGGAATATTTTTTTTTCAAACATTTGAATTAAAAATTTTTAAATGGGCCATGATGTTATTAATGCGCTAATCTTTCGATTTAAAAAAATTTGTGAACTTGTGTTTAGAAATTTTTTTACTGGTAATGCCCAAGAACACTGCTTGTTATATCTGGGAAGATGTGCTTGAAAAAGTACAAAAATAATTCGATTACAAGAACTTTCTTGTTGTATTTGAATACTACAGTGGATTCTCATTTTTACGAACTCTGTTTTTATGAAGTAATTCTGAAATCCCGACGCCAATTTTGTAATTTTCTGGTAAAAAAAAAAAAAAAAACTTATTTTTACGAAGTATTTTTAAAACAAAATACGGTTTATACGAAGCTATCAAGAGTAACTAATAGTAAAATTTTCATTAATTAAACCAATCATTTTAAGCTTTTCCGTTAAGCAAATGTTACCTATCTCTAATTGGTCATGTAGCAAACTATCATTTTGCTTCCATTACTTAAGCATGTGTTTACGCTGTGTTATGAGACAGTTTCGATATGAGAAAATCGATTCGTAAGCTGGTTTCACTTTCGATATCGGAAATGTCAAAAGTAGTATGGTTGAGTCGGTTGATTGCAAAAGTCAAGCAAACATTAGTGATACTGATTTCGAAGAATTCGAAGCATGGGAAAACTTAAAAAGTAAGTTGAAATTCAATAGCAAATTTTCTGAGTTTGTTGGTAGTGGTAACTTCCGTCTATTATTTGTCTGTGATTTAATCAAAGATGGCGTTGTCGAAGCCGAGATTGATGATAATGACGACATAGAAGTTCAAGAGGAAGCCATAACATTGTCTGTCATTAAAAACTCTTTAAATACACTGCAAAAACATTTATACTCTATGAAAAATCCCCCAGATAAAATTTTTTCAAATTTTCTGGTCTGGTTTTTACGAAGTTCGGATTTTACGAATTCCCCCCGAGATTCGTAAAAACGAGAATTCACTATACCTGTGACCATAAAGTTTAATGAATGATCTTCTACTGTATGTTGCAGTACTGTTGAATGAATGAAACTTTGCATGTAAAGGGAGCAATATTTGTTTAACAAAGCCGTTAAGTGGTACAATTGTAAGCGACATGGTTATTTTGGGAGCAACGGATCCCTCGAGTAGGCCCCTAGTACAACAGACGGTATCTGCTTCACGCTAATACATAGCCCCGCACAGCTAGAGTTGTGCAGCAGTTTCTATTCAAGAGCACTGTGACACTCCCTTGCCTCCCTACTCACCTGATGTGGGTCCAGTTGATCTTTCTTATTCTCTAAACTGAAATTAGCCCTGAAAGGTCAGCGATTTGAATGCCATGCGATGACGGCTTAATCGTATCCCGAAAAAGGATTTATTCCTGGTTTAGATTCCAGAAACTTTCGCCAAACTTTATGGTCACGGATTGTACAAGGTGGTGCTGAGCCAACTGATAAGCATATTTTTGAAAATTATGTCGGAAAGATGACCTTGTTAAAATCTATGCATGTTGCAAGGTGTATGGGTGACGTTTGTCGCATGTGTTGTCTCACATTTCGGAGACATTGCTTGGCCTGTTCGATCACATGATCTTACTGTTCCAAATTTTTTTCTCTGGTGTTTCTTGAAAGAATGTGTATTCCGTAGACATAGAACGAATATTCCTGAACTCTGGCAAGCCATTGTTGAGGATCTACAAAGCCGCGTGTACGACAACTTCCAAAAATGCTTGCAACAATGCATCGATTCAAACGTAGGCCATCTTTCTGGAATTTTTGTAGAATAAACTGCATATCGTTTATTATGACCACTTAAAATGCGTCAGTTGACACGGTGCCAACCTGTATGATCTTGTAAATGTACGTTAATGATCTTGTAATTTTAATGCACTTCTCATTTGTTATTGGTTTTACTTCTTTTTCTTAGGAAAAGCTTCCAAGTAAAATTTACCTTTGGATAATTTCTGTGCGGAAAGACGAGAGATGAAAGTATTGGCATTGATAAGCGGAGGGAAAGACAGTTGCTACTCGATGCTGCAGTGCATTGCAGCTGGCCACGAAGTCGTTGCATTGGCTCATCTCTATCCTCCTCTTGGCATCGATGAACTGGATAGCTTTATGTATCAAAGCGTGGGTTACAATTTAATCCCCATGTATGCCGAAGCTGTGGGCTTGCCTTTGTTTCAAAGAGAGATTCGTGGGAAGTCATGCCTACAGAGTAAAGATTACCATCCTACAGAAGGGGATGAGGTGGAGGACCTGTACGAAGTTATTAGAAGTGCTAAAGAGAGCGTAGAATTTGATGCCGTTGCGAGCGGTGCAATTTTTTCCGACTACCAAAGGATACGTGTCGAGAGCATTTGTGCTCGTCTAGGCTTGGTGAGCCTCGCTTACCTCTGGCAGAGAGAGCAAGAAGAATTGTTACAAGAGATGCTAGATGCTGGTATTCGTGCCATCATTATAAAAGTCGCGTGCCTTGGACTAGAGCCGGAGAAGCACTTAGGAAGAGAATTGAGCCAGATTCAGTCGCATTTGAAACTCATGAACGAAAAATTTGGTATAAACGTTTGCGGTGAGGGAGGAGAATATGAAACGTTCACTCTCGACTGTCCGCTATTTAAATCGTCTATCGAACTAGATGCGATAGAAAAAGTGATCCATTCAGCCGATGCTTTTGCACCTGTAGCTTTTATTAAAATGCTGAAAGCACACTTATCCGAGAAATCTGAAGAAAACGCGAAGGAACTTTTACGAGATAGGCTGGCGAACGTTAAAATTAAAAGGCCCATTGATTTTTTAGAAAGTTCGGATTATTCCAAACGCCCGGACGGCGAGCTTTCTAGTAGAACGGACTCGTCAAACGAGGTTCCATCGTTTAAATTAAATTTGAACGTTACGACGAGCGAAGACAAAGACGGAAAATTTGAAATCAAAGGATTGATTGGAAATAGTTCCACTATGAAAGCATCTGTTCAAAGTGTAATGGAAGAAGTGACGAACATTTTAGGAAAGAACGAAATGTCGCTTGAAAACTTGACGCTCGTCAATATTTTCTTAAACAACATGGGAGATTATGGCGAATTTAATACGGAATACGTAAAATATTTTAACATAAATCCTCCTGCCCGAGCGTGTGTCGAGACAAAGATGAACGGAGGCGCTCATTTTTACATGAATTGTAAAGCTGCTAGGCAGGAGAAGAAGTCTCTCCACGTACAAAGTATATCGCACTGGGCTCCAGCCAATATCGGCCCCTACAGCCAAGCGGTTCAGACAGACGAATGGATTTACTCAGCAGGACAAATCGCCCTCATACCTGGCTCCATGGAACTTTTGAAAGGGGACGAATTTGCACAAAGCCACTTGATTTTTCGCCACCTGAGCAGGATATTAGACGCAGTTTACTCGGGATGCGATTTGAGAAATATCGTCACCGGCCTTTGCTATTTGAATTCTCACTTATCCGAGGCTACAGCTATTAAGGAATCTTTAACGTTGTTTGCGCAGAAAGAGATGCTCCTTTCGGTAGTCGTCGTGGATGGGTTGCCTCGTAACGCTGGGGTCGAATGGCAAGTCGTGGCTCATTTGGACCCAAAGCAGTGGCAGTTTTCTTCGGATGTAATCAATCGCGATGCAAACACAGTTTGCTTAGAAACAGCAGCGGGCGACGAGAAAACGTTTGCTAAAATCGCTTTGAAGACTTCTTCCAAAGCCGATCGCGAAGAAATAAGCGAAATTTTGAAACTGGCCTTTCAGAACGCTTGCAACGGTGCTTCCGTCACAGACGTTACTGCTTACGCGTCGAGAGAAGCTTCCGAAAACGTTCAGTTCTTTTACGACGTCTTATTATCGTGTCACCTAGATGCGAGCATTTCGATGATTCCCGTAAAGAACATTGAAGACGATTGTTCTCTGCTTTTGATGTTGGAGGCGAATGTTACGGAGACGCAATGAACTTTGTTCGAAAGAATAAAAAGAAAAAAAATAAAGCTTTTATTAAAATTTTAAAAAATCATCGTTATTATATAATAGAAAATGTTGAAATTTTACAGAATACATTTACAAATGCATTGAAACATTATTAAATTCGTCAAACATATCTAAAATTATTTACAAAGCAAGAGTTTTTTTTAAAAAAGTAAACAATTAACATTCGATTACATGATTCGTTGTACATTTTGTTGACCAAATTATGTATGCAAAACATCAAACTTCTCTGAATGACAAAAAAAAAAAAAAATAGGTCCGCACTCATGCACACAAACTTAAAGTTTCCGGGGAAAAAAAAAAAAAAAAAATACTATGCTGCATTCATAAAAATGCTGAAATATTGCTTTAACGAGTAAAATAATCCTGAATTACATCTATCATTATAAGATAACGTCCATTTACTGCACATACTTTACAGAGAACACATTCCAAAATTGGAGCTCGGGAACGTAAAGCATTCCTCTTTCTCGTAACCTAAATGGCCGAGCAACAAATCTAAAGCCTGAATTCACGAGCTACTGTGTGCAAGAACGTAGCTCGACTGAGAAGAAAGAATATTTGTTTGTAAAACTGATAAAAACAAGTTGCTATTGACCTTTAAGACTTGAAGCTACGAAGCTTCTATTTTGGGAAGAAGAAAATAATTAAAATCTTAACTGGACAACAATATTAAATATCTGCGTATGCTATTCTAAAGTAAAACCATGTTAACTTGAAAAATTTTTAATATCAAAAGTTGGCGTAACGTTTCTCGGTTTTTAAAAAAAATTAAAATGTATTACAAAAAGATTAAGGCTTTTCATTTTTATTGATGATCGTAGATTATTATTCGCTGCTCCCATGCAACCTTATAACTGCACAATGTAGCTTTTTTGATTATTGCAAAGACTGACGTTTGAAAACTTACCAACCCTCTTTAGGTAATGCTCAATCTGCTACTCAAAGGTTATGTAAAATTTCCCTAGAGCCAATACATTTACGTGGAAGATTGAATTTTTTAAAAAATATTTTGTCATTTTTGTTTATACAAAATTTTACACTTAAATTAGTCTCGGTTATCGTATCTTCTGGACTATAAGTCGCACTAGTGAAAAAACAGTATATAAGACGCGCCCATTGTATAAGTCGCACTAAAGGCACGGCAAATAAAAATCTAGGCCATTCCGCAATTTATTTACCAGAAATAATCATTTAATTTCCATGATTCCTAAATAAATTCGTAATCTTTTAGCTGCGACATTTTGGGTTTTCGAAGAAGGGATTCAAAATGGCCATCCAGTTGCGATGTTGGCCGGCAGAGTAGTTTGGGGAGACCTTTTCTGCGTGAAATCCATCAGTTCAAAAAGTAAGGCAAATTACTTACTTGAAACTAGAGCCTTCACAGTAATAAATGCAGAACCTGGAGGTTGAGGGATGCAATTGTGCACTTTCACTCGTCATGGCTAATGACCGATCTTTTTAAAGATGTCGAGATAAAAGCTCTTGAATTTTTCTTTAAATTTCTTATATAAATATCATTTGCTGTATTACTCACAGGAGCCTACAGAAGCCAAACTTTTATAAAAAAAAAAAAAAAAAAAAAAAGCGCGACTTATAGTCCAGAAAATACGGTACCTTTAATTACAGTACACTTAATGCCAGTATCATTTACGCTATTTACTTAATTAAAATTCAGCTTGCGTGAACCTTCGTGTGCATCGTTCTTACCTTTTCTAGAAAGTTTTATAGAGAGATGGGCAAATTAATAATCTCGACCTTACAAAGCAAGAGTTGCTACGGGAGTACTATTAATGTGACCCGATGTCCGGATTTTTTTGGAAAGTAAATCGGGATGTTTATTTGTCATCACTGTCCCAATAGACATAAAATTCCCCCAAGATGTAACGGGAGCAGATTCCTTCCTTTACATAAAACACCTTCAGCCTCTCGCAGCCTTTACGGGACCGGACGTCTTGCCTGTCTTTCTCGGAGATCGAGTCGCACGAATGCACCCAAAATGTTCAATAGATTATAAGGAAATTAGGATACTGCAAATTGGAAATTATTTTTATTTACGCTGACGACTTGTGATAAGTCGTATTACAATACTGCTATAAAACGGAAAATACACGAAATTTTTAAAATGCTCAAGTTGATGCACCACCCCATTAGCATCTCTCTCATCGCTGGTAACAGCTGACATTTTGCAGTTTTGAGATTTTATTTTGAAAACAAATGTTAGAATTGAAAAACCTGGTCACCTTAGTACAATACTCAACTGTCCGTCTGGTGCTTGCAATAAATCACTTCTTCGGGCACAACGAGCTCATTGGGCACTTTCCGCAAAAAATTGGGCACAGTTTCTTCTTATTATTATTATTTTGTTTTTTGAAAAAAAAAAAAAAAAAGCGACATGTAAAATTTATTGAGAGCATTTAAAAGGGCATCCTTCAGGTAATCTCTCCAACCATCAGTTCTTGACACAGTTGTTTCAAAAATAGACAGATGCCTTGCTTCCAAGCCATTATAATTTTTGGATTATAATGCACGCATTATACAATAAAAAAAGTTAAAGAAATTGTCACTGCGCAGTACACAAAAGTGCGCATAATACTCAAAATTCCATGTAAGTTATTTCAAGTCACCATACCAGGTGCCAAGATCTTGTATGGGATGCTAAGCTCTAAGCCAATGGGCACTGCAGGCCAATCGTGTCGACTATTGATATAATATTTTGTGCACATAATACACGGATGCGCATTATACACAGGAAAGTTTTCCAAAACCACATACAAAAAAAAAACTCAATGCGCATTATACACAGGTGCACATCATAATCCAAAATTACGATATATAAAAAAAAAACTTGCAAGATTGGGCAGAATATGCCTGACGGATTGCTTTTGTCATGAAGCAGATTAAAAAAATTTTAAAACAAACATCTGTAGATAAGAGAGAGCTATCAAAAATAGGTAGCGGTTCTGCCATCTATGGAAGGAACGGAGAGGTAAAATGTGAGAGCCGTGCCTATAGATCAGTTGCGCCCGAGCGAAGGTTAATCAACGAACATATTGGATCGGTCCGACATTTAAAACATATTTCCTTCGAATGTACACGAGCAAAGTGAGCATTTTTCTGGGGATTCTTATTCTCTCCTCCCTCTGAAGAAAACGTTAAAACTAAACGACCCCCGTGCTTCAGAGAAGATTTAAGTACGTGCCTTAAAAAAACTAAATTCCCAATATTTAATTTCTTTATGATGTCTGAAAAAAAAAAAAAACCAAGATGTTAACGATTTTATTTTTAACGGGCGAGATGTTGACCTTTCAAATTAACATAGGTTTTACCGCCTCTAGCTAGTTGTATTTGAAAGATGCAAAATACACAAACGTTAATTTGTATATGAAACGGGCTTACAAAAAACTTAGTTCTAAAGGAGAAAAAACTGAATCACATGCACAAATGTTTATCGTAAAAGGGTTTAAAAATTACAATGTTGTAGTTTCTTTCTTTTGGTTTTAAAATACTGTAGAGTTCGATACAAAAGTTTTCAAGGCAGAGATTTGACAACTACATCAAAATATACGAGTATCTTTTGAAAAAACAAAAATAAAACTATGCATAGCTTTAAGTTTTCTTTAAACGCTTTTTCTAATTGCTTCTTTCATTTAGTCTAATTTAACACTAACCCACAAAATTTATATAAAAAAATACTTTTCCGTCTTCCCGTACAAATATATATTCGATCGATAAAATACCCATTTTTAATTTACTCCTCAATATTTCCATTCCCCGTTTATACAAATTCGCGTTCCCTTATTCGGACAGCTTCAACCGTTAAAAGATCCTTTTCGAGACGAGATGATCTACCTCGAAAGAATTCTTGCATTATGTTAACGGACATTTGATGCAAAGAATCCAAAAACAAACGTTGTCAAATCTCTAATGACGGATTAAGGGGATTTTTTTTTTATTAACGCAATCGTCAACTCGCCACTGCTTTTCTCAAAAATAACAAACACCACCACAAGCCTAACCTTCCCTTCTCATAATCATCTACAATCTCGTTCCCCAAATTAAAAGCATATTTAACTCGTGTGTGTATGTGCCTGCAAACGTGATGGAAATTTTTAAACGCTCCTTATCGAGAAGAGTGTCAAAAAACTTAAATTGTTCATTTTTTTTGTTTTGTAGTTTATTTCCTTGAGATCATTTATCACAGCATTTGGTCCCTTCAGACGACGACATTCAAGCAGTGGGAATTGATGATTGGGCGGAGGAAAAAAAATAAAACGACATAAAAATTAGTATTCAGCGAGTTAATTATTAACAATAGCAAAACTGGTAGTAGTCATAGTAGTAGTAGTAGTAATAACAAAAGGCGTTTCATGCGATAGGGATGAAGGACAGATGAGTTACTGGTTGCACACGGTTGTTGGAATAATTACATCAGTGGAATGGACACAGCATGCAATGCAGAATACTTTACATGACGCGATGATGTTCATGCTGAAACAAACAAAGAAACCGGTCATTAATACATATGCATTCGTTACGGTGAAACCTCTATCCATCGTTTTCACTTTTCCAAATGGGGTATCTCGCATTTCGTTTAATTTTTCTTAAAGGTAAATTCTATAATCACATCAATGAAAGAGGAAAGCATCAATAATCACTTTAGCATATACCGTATTGGCCCGATTATAAGTCTCACGTTTCCCAACACTGAAGCTTTAAAACTCAAGGTGTGGCTTACAATCGAGTCCTTCAAATGTTGGCCACTAATGTGACATACTGTTGGTCACGTGAGATGCCGCAAGAGCTATTTCAATTGAAATTTTCTAAGGCTTATATTCGGGCCAATACGCTAAGTAGAGCATCGATCATCCTGAACCAATTAAAACCAAGATGGTTTGGAAAAGCGATTTGTTCGGATAATCAAACACTTATCCATCTATGAAACCATAAGAAAAAAGCATAGGTATACTGTAGGCCTAAAAATTTTCAAAGGCAGTTTATAATAGAAACAGTAAATAACGTAGGACATAGTCGATGGGTAAAAAAATTTAGTTTTACGTGTAAATTGTAGTAGGCCGAGGAATATTTGATGATTTTTATGGGTTCAGATCATTGACGCTCTATTGTATAAAAAATTTTCAAAATTCCAACTCAAAATTAATATATAAAAAAAAACAAAAAACTTTCATTCTCCTCTCCCTCCCTTCAATCGAGAAAGATGCCGTATTTCCAGTCATTGTGACGTCACAAGGAGGTAACATTCCCAAAGAGCTTTGAGGTTAGCCAATCTTGCGATATGTAGGTCATTCGAGACTAAAATCAAAAGTGCTCCTCTTGGTGATGAGATTCCTGACATGTTCTTGTGGTTGGAAATGATGTCGTGTTTCCCGCCGATTTTCTCGAGGGGAACCAGAGAGCAAATTTTCAATATTCCGACCCATTTCACTTACCATAAATCTTCTACTATAATGCGAATTTTTTTAACCTAAAAAAGCATCTAAATTTGCTGGGTCGTATTATACAAGAGGATAAAAATCAGCCCTCCGACGACTGCGGCTGGAGGAGGTTTTGTCCTGATAACATTACCGTATATTGTACGTTAATTACATTGCATATACAGTGTCCAGTTCATTATACAATAAATTAATTCACTTTTTATTCGAATTTCTCGTCGCCAACATCTAAAATAACTTCCGAAGATCGATATAAACTCGCTTTTATGGGGCAAATATTCCAAAATTAAATTGAATTTGAAAGACCTGTTCAGAAGACACAGATGAATCAGATTTTGAAGGTTTTTGAATATTAAATATCCAGACTATTTAAAAATAAAGATTTTTTTCCTGTATAAGTTTGCACATTTTATTTCTCGCGAGGAGTCAAAAATGGGGGTAGCGTTATACAAGAGGATAGGATTTTTGCCGATTTTTTGGGCCGAAAAAGTGGGGTCGCATTATAGTAGAAGATTTACGGGTAATAAAATATTACGTCAAATCGAAAAAAGTTGACTGATGCCTACTTTATTGCCCTTGATTAATGTTACGATGCAAAAAATAGAGTTTTCCGTAGAATTTACCTTTAAGTCGTGTAAGTCACGTTTTGTTTTTTTGTGTCTATCCCCTTTCGAAACGATGTATCGAGGTTTCACTCTATTTCCATCATTAAAAACATTATAAAAATTATAAAATGATAGATGCTAAACATTTCTTAATCCTTCCAATTCATTTACAACTAAAGTAGAAATGTATAAAATGCTTTTTAGAAGTGAAAACACGCTTTGTAAAATAAATAAATAAATAAATAAATAAATTTTTAACCCTTTCACTGTGTAATTAAATTTCATGGTCATTCCCGATAAGATGAAATTATCCACTTTTCGCAGCATGACGAGAAGTTTTTAAAGCCTGCGGAATGAATCCGATTTCCGCAGGTAAAGATAATAAAATTTTGGATGGATATATCGGCTTACGCAGCGAAAGGGTTGAGAATAATCAATACGTTGTTTGATGCAGATTTACTTTAAAAAAAACTTTCCTCTTGCTTATTGGTGATTATTATTATTAGCGTATTACACCAAAACTGGATTTAGTTTTGGAAAACAGCTGGCAAATAAATACGAACATAAATAAATGTACTCTGCCACATTTCCTCAGCTCAGCCACTCTGACATGTAGAGTTGTGTCAATCCCTCTAAGTTCAAAACACAAACAGTTAAGATATACTTTAATCGCCTTCCTCCTCCTCTTCTTCCTCTTCCTCCTCCTCCTCCTCTTCTTCTGCCTCTTCCTCTTCGCCTTCTCCCTCTGGAGATCTGACTGGATTTATACTTTTGTCTTCACTGGTTTCTTCACCCCAAAAATTCTTCTCTTCTTCTTCCTCCTCGCCTTCGTCCGACTGAACTTTGAGACGTTTGTGGCCGTCGCTTTGGCCACTCCAGCCCTCGTCGGTCTCGACAGCCGGCGAATCTTCGGCCACTTCGGAATCCCCTCGTTCTTTCTTTCTCTTTTTAGAGCTATCGTCTTGCGACTGATCCCCCCAGAATTCGTCGCCTTCCTTTTCTTCCTCACTAATATCCTCAGGTTTATTTCTATCTGATAAAATCTCACCTTCGTCTTTCTCGTTTTCTTCTAAGTCGTTGGTATCTTTCGAGATATCTTCGTTTAAGTAGGGCTCCTCCTGCAAGAATAAAAGTTAAAAATGTTGATCTTACTTTTTTGCTATGCACGAGGAAGGTTCAAATTTGACCCTGGAATTTTTTTGTTTTTAATCGTACTGCTGACGAAGTTAGTCAATATATTCGAAACCTGTTAATACGAAAAACTGTTTAATACTAAATTTTCTCTGATCCCGGTCCTGATTAATACAATCGTCCCTTCGCAAGTCGGCAACCTCGGTTCCACGGACTTGCAGTCTTGTCGATTTTCCCGACTTGCGGGATTCCAAGATGGCAGACCCCCTCCTCTTGGTTTAATTTTATGGTTTCGATAGATTCACAGACCTCGCGATAGTAGGATTTCCCCTCTCTGAATCATTGCAATAGGTTTTCGTGAGGTGGTCTCGCCCGTTTTGTTAGAGCCGCGAACCTCACGAGAAGGTAGTCCCAGGCCCCACAAAACGGTCTTAACTTTCAAGGTCGTACAGCTTCATGAAAACCGACCCTGCTTGTTTAAAGATGGTGGCAGCTAGGGGATTTGTATAAGTAGATCGGGTATCATGGTATTGGTGGTATAAATGATTTAGACTTGGTCTGATAAGCAAACAGTGGAAGTGGGCAAGCCAGCAACAACTCAATGGTCTGAAATAGTCGACCTCAAAGAGTGAATGATGTCAGGAGTAATGTGCGACAGTGTTCAAATGGGTGAGGGGATTTGAAAATGAGACCAAAACCACTGAGAAAAGGAAGGGCAATAGTCGGCCGTCCATCTCCAGGACTGACGCGAAGATTGCACGCGAACATATTTGATGAGCTGGAGTGGGAAACAGGTCTCAATCACCGCATGTTGCACCAAACCAATCAAATTCTCACAGTGTTGGTTTACTGTATTGGACACCGACCTCGCATCCAGCAAGCATGCCCTACTCAGTGAAATGAAGATGCCCCAAAGTGTTCTCAGATTTCTGGACAATAATGCCTTGCAATCAGCTCTCAGAGACTGGGCACTTGAGACCCCAAAAGAATGGTACAGTGCGGCCTGGAAAAAAGGGCTGAAACCTAATCTGGGAGCTCAGACCATCCACGACATGAAAAAAAATGTCATTAGTCTAAATCATTTGTAAACACTCCTCATAGTTTCTTTCCCATATTCTCATTTATTACACAAAACAAGAGAATATGGTCCACAAAGAGTCCTGGGACACCATCAAAAACCATACAGTCCATCATGATCTGACGAAAAGCGGATCCATCATCAAGATCGTGATCTTATGGAATTTTCACCAGCGACAGCACATCCCTTGCCTTCATGGATGACGGAGTCAAAATAAACAAAAAAGTGTACCATCGTGACATTCTGGAGGTCATGGTAATTCCGTGGGCTCAGCGACACTTTTCAGGAAGACTCGGCACCGGCCCACAAGGCGTAAACAAGTCGGAAATGGTGCAAGACCGTTTTTCCGGATTTCATCACGTCCTAAGAATGGCCACCTTTATCCCCAAATTTTAACCTGATGAATTGGTCCATTTTGCAGGCCAAATCTGTGCTAAACCCAACAAAAGTTTGGGAGCCATGGAAGCACAGGAGAGTGGGATCGATTTATAACAGAGATTTTGCTGAATATAGCCAAAATTTCAAGAAACATCTGAAGCAATGTACTTCAATTAGTGCCCCAAATTACAGAAAAACCCCTTATCCAGAATATCCCAAGTCCCGAGCATTCCGGATAAAAGGTCCTATACAATACAAGTATTACTAGGTTACTATACACTTTGTGTCTAGGTCAAATCGAACGTTCCTTGTGCTTTAAAGAACCATGAACAGAATTTTAAAATAGTTTACTTACTTTCAAGTTATGTTCATCAACCACGCCATTTGTATTTTTGATTTCTTCAGTTGTTTCAACCGCATCAGCTTCTATTTTGAGAAACTGCAACACTTTATTCACCTCCACTGCAGAATCGAAGTCTTCGTAATCCTGTAAATAATCGATAATGCTTTTTAGAAACTATTATAAAACGGTAATGATCGGCACATCCAATTTTATTTTTTAAATTATTGTAACGCACCCCGCAGTAGATGTCGTCATTAAAAAACTGAGGCGCAATCGGATTTTTGTTGGGAGCCCGAACTTTGCTGTTCTGTTGCATGAATTCCTTGATTTCTTCCATCCCCGGCTCTGTGATATCGATCGACTCATAATCGACCTTACAACTATCTAAAATAATCAATGCCCTCTGTTGGCGTTTTTTCACCTACAATAAAAAAAAAAAAAATTAAAAAAAAAAAAAAATCGCTCAAACATTTTTGGTTAATCTTCTTTGTGTAAATCAAGTAGCATTTGAATATATTCACGGATTCACGACTAGATATATCGTTCAAAGAATTAATGAAATCTGTTAATATTGGGTTGTCAAAAATCAGGAGACATTTTTGCGATGACAAAATAAAGGCATTGATCGAGTCAAACCCACATTACACAACACGAGAGATTGCAGAAACTTTGAACGTTCATCATTTAAGTGTTCACAACCACCTGCAAAAGCTGGGATATGTAAATAAACTCAATACCGTAAATCTTCTACTATAATGCGAATTTTTTTGGCCTAAAAAAGCATCTAAATTTGCTGGGTCGTATTATACAAGAGGATAAAAATCAGCCCTCCGACGACTGCGGCCGGAGGAGGTTTTGTCCGGAGATTTTGTCCTGATAACATTACCGTATATTATACATTAATTACATTGCATATTCAGTGTCCAGTTCATTATACAATAAATTAATTCACTTTTTATTCGAATTCCTTGTCGCCAACAACTAACAACATCGAAAATAACTTCTTCCAAACATCGATACTTCTAAATAGGCCTACTTCCAAACTGCCTCGAACCAAAGCCTACAAGAAAGCTAATGCAGTGAAAATATTAAACTGAATAAAGATTACTTGTCTTTTTATTAAGAAAATTGATGCACTGTTGTGTTTTTTTGTCGATGTGCAGGTAAGAAAGCTTTCCATATCAATGTAGGGCTATAAACTTCCAAACTGCCTCGATGAAGACGAGGCAGTTGCTTTTGTCGAAGTTGCTTTCTGTGCTGATGACATTCAGACGAATTTGCCGTGTATTATACATTAATTACATTGCATATACAGTGTCCAGTTCGCATTCCAAAAATGGGGGTTGCATTATACAAGAGGATAGGATTTTTGCCGATTTTTTGGGCCGAAAAAGTGGAGTCGCATTATACAAGGGGTCGCATTATAGTAGAAGATTTACGGTAGTTAGATTCCTTGTGAACTCAAAGAAGTTTATAAACATCTGGGATATGCTCAATAAACGTGAGCATAACGCTCCTTTTTTGAAGCGACTGATAACTGGTGACGAGAAGTGCATTGTTTATAAGCGTGTGGTGCACAAACATGATGATTCGCTTCAAACGACATCAAAAGCAGACATTCATCAAAGGAAGGTTATGTGCCCAGATTTTAAAGGCATTGTGCTTTTTGAGCTCCTACCAAGGAGCCAAACAATCAATTTAAATCTGTGCTGAAGTTTATGGAGGCCTTACAGCGCATAACGAAAAAAAAACACAAGGTTTCCCCGTCCAGTTTCACCATTTATTCCAGGCTTTATCAACGGTACATGTTATTGATAAAGGGGCTAGCAAGCCTTTCACGTGTACCCTTGATAAAGCCTGGAATAAACGGTGAAACCGGTCGGGAAATCTTGTGTTTTCTTTCGTTATGTACTGTAAGGCCTCCATAAACTTCATTAAGAAGGATAGAATGGTTCGCGCAGCTTTCTTCTGCACAGGTTACTTGCGAGGGTATTGCCAGATGGCGCTGTAGGTCTTGATGATATCTGACGTAATCAAAACATCTTCAGAGTACTGGAAGCAGACGACAAAGGTGACAAGGCAGAGATTTTAAATATTTCGATGTTTAAAATACGACATGTCCCTTACATATGGAAAATTATTTAAATTAAATCAAAAATTAAAGAAATTAAGAAAGAAATCACAAAGAGTTCGTTTCTATTTAATTAATAAAAGAAGTATTGTTAGTCGGCGACGGTTAGTTATTACGACACTTGCGAATGCCCTCTTGCCATTTGAGCGTTTGTTATGAGATGGCGCCACGGATATTTTTGCCATATCAAGTTTGCTATAGGAATTTTGCTTGTTGTCGCACCTCATTAGATTAAGAATCTCTGGTTTGAGCGAATCCATCATCCACAACGTCCAGAGCTTGTTAATCGTAAACGAGTTGTGTTCAGTAATGACAATGTGGAACCACACAAAAAAAAACTTGATCACCCACGAAACTTGATTATTGGAACTTGGGTGGGATTTCACCCACAATTGTCACCTGAATAATGAAGATCACTGAACGATGGCAAAAAGTTATATAACAATATGGGTAATAAATCTTTGTTCTTTGTTGTTTTTAAAATGACCTTTGAAAAACACAGAAAATAAAAATGTCATGACCATCAATAACTCTCATTAGTTCGACATGTTACCATCATCATTTCACCCATAGTTATCGTCGGTGCCAGATTAAACTACGTAACAGCAAAACTGGCATATGCTATGGATCCTGGATCCTGCATTAAAAATAGCATATATTTACTATTTCCAAAGCCTTGCACCAAATGCTTTTCAGGTGATATCATTTATTATTATTATGAATACTTACTTACTTTTCAAACCTGCTTATCCGTTAGGGTCGCGGGGGCAGCAGCCCTATGGAGGATCTCCAGCGATCG
>JAHWFO010017366.1:79785-90164 GCA_023313115.1 Rhysida immarginata
GGGGCAGCAGCCCTATGGAGGATCTCCAGCGATCGCGATCTTCCGCCATCAGGCGCATGTCCTCCCTGGTAATATCCAAGCGACTCGAACCCAGATTCTCCATGTAGTCTAGCCACCTAATTCTAGGCCGACCACTTGGTCTCTTACCCACCGGCTTGGAAAATAACAACCGCCTAGGAAGATTAGTTTGCGGCATCCGTATCACGTGGCCATACCAGCGCAACTGAGATCTCTCAAAGTAGCGGCTCAACACCTAAAGATTCCCTTATTGTGCTGCTGTACACTCTATCTAGTAGGGTAACATCTGCCACACATCTCAGAAATCTCATTTCGGCCGCTTGTACCCGCAATCGCACTCTTTCGGTCATTACCCAAGCCTCATGACCATAGAATGGGGACAAAGATAGATTTGAAGACGGAGAGCTTGGCTTTGTTACCCAGCTCGCGTTTCGTTACCGTGGATCGCCACAGTTCACGTCTGACAGTTCATAATATTATGAATTTTACTTGAAATTGATACCGGTGATGGTAGTTTCAAATTTTACTTGAATTTGACACTATCGATGGTTTCAGAATCATTAACCGATATAATATTCAGGGTGTAAATGGACAACGTTTCACAAATTTAAAGATATGTAGAGGATGAAACCACGAGCAAAAAAGTCTAGTCGCGTTTTTCGATCTGTGGCTTCGTTAAAAAGATATAGCACTTTAAAGCTCGGTATCGGCCAGGGTGATTCTAAAAGGTTGTGCCCAAATGAAAAGGCTGGTAGAGGGTGAAATTCTGAGCAAAAAAGTCTAGTCCCGTTTTTCGATCTGAGGCTCCGTTAAAAAGTTATAGCGCTATAAAGTTTCGTGACGTCACTTCCGGAAATCTATCTTGGTACAGACGCTCAGCAATTTTTAACTTAGCGCTATAACTTTTTAACGGAGCCTCAGATCGAAAAACGCGACTGACTTTTTTGCTCAGAATATCACCCTCTACCTGCCTTTTCATTTGGGCACGACCTTTTAGATTCACCCTGGCCGCTACAGATACCGATATTCCTTACAGATACCGAACTTTAAAGCGCTATAACTTTTTAACAGAGCCACAGATCAAAAAACGCGACTAGAATTTTTTTGCTCAGAGTTTCATCCTCTACATATCCTTAAATTTGTGAAATGTCGTCCATTTACACCCTGTATATTGATTATGCAAAGGCATTTGACTCTATCATTCATAATTGTTTAGTAAAGAAGGTTACTGCAATGAGATTAGGTTGTAATAGTCTTTTATTATTGATAAATTTATTGGGCAATAGGTCGTCTTGGATAAAATACAGATACGTTTGTTCTACTTCTGTGAACTGTAAAAGCGGGATTCCACAAAGATCTCTGCGGGTCTCTTGCTTTTGATTTATTTCTCTGAAAATTGGCCTTTTATACAGACTTAGAAATTTTTTCAATTCGAATCACGTTTTTATCAGCTTATGTACAGAACGTCATTCACACTTTATGAAAATGATATTAAAAACCCTTTTACGTGCATAGAAATTTATCTGTGTGAACAGGAATTATGGGTAAGAAACATCTAGTACATAAGCATGCGTTGGTGGGATTTTTATTTTGTTTTCATGTAACTATGTCACCCAAAGTGGACCATTGGTTAGAAGGGTACGTCTCCACCCTTTCCGAGGAGAATTACTCATGCAGTCAATTAGTACAACGTTGTAAACAGAAAAGGTCTTCAATATACTCAATTCCTGTGGTAAAGCTCGATCCACAGAAAGAATGGATCGACTGCCGGGTCCGAAAGCGCATCCCAAGAAAGTGAGGACCGTGGACGTCATTCGAAGAGTACAAAAATTGGTCTCCGTCGAAAATCCCCCAATTCAAAACCAGAAATATCACCTGCTACAGTAAACAAAATTATCAACAAAATTTGAATCTTCGTAAAGTCCACAAGCCGAAAGTTCATAAGCTCTTGCCTCGTCACATTGCAGAAAGGAAGGCAACGGCAGATTTCTTGGCTCGGCTGCAACAGGAGACCGGGATGACGCCGGTTCTCTTTAACCAAATCCGTACCAAATAACCTGATGCCACCCCGAATAGATTTCTGCGCTTTCAGGATGTTCAAGAGAGCCCTCGGGAAGCGACGTTTGACTGGCCTTTGGAAAGCTGCGCAAGAAAAACGGGACAAATTGGACCTCATAAGCCCTCCGAAACAGCCTTGTATCCTGGAAATACCAGTGTCGGGCTATTATCAAGAACCCGGGGAATCAGACAGAACATGACAGGAAAAATAAATATGGATTGTTAGACTAAAATCCATAAAATAAATTTGTTTCCATAAAGTGTGAATGACCTTCGGTAAATCATTAATTTTAACTAGGGTTTCTTGTGGTTTAATCAAGGCTAATTAATCGACACAAAGACTTGATTTTATAGGGTGCGTAAGGTATTTGAGGACAGATTCACGTCAAGAAAGAAAATACAGATATAAGTCGAGATAATAACTTTATTAAATAACTTATCGAAACATCTGACATTTCTTCTGTTCACTTTCTGATCCTGGTCAACGTTTTTTTTCATCGGAGAAAATCCACAGCAAAACAGCTTCACGTGGATTTTTCAGCTTGTTTAAGAGCCTTTTCGATTCGAGTAGGCAGTTTCCCCCTGTTTTGTCTGACATAAACTGACCTCTTCGCATAACATACGAGTGATATCTGATGTCTTCATGGACAACATTTCTGATTGTTCCTTCCGACACATGGAGATCTTTAGCAAGTGACCTCGTGGATGTTCTGGGATTGTCATCGATGGCCTGCTGCACTTGCTGAATAAATTCAGGTGTTCTGATAATGCCAGAGTGTGAGGCATGCTTTTTACGCTTTGCTACTGGTGCAACATTGCATCTTCGGTCTCAAACTCCTTCCGCACTTTGTGGACGAATGATCTTGCGACCTTTAGAAATCGTGATGTCTCTAAATCGCTGTGCTCTACCTTTATTGCATGTCTCTTCATGATTTGTGTTACTTGATGGTCTGCCATTTTGCTTTCCGGAAACGGAAAGGACATACAATTTATTATAGTGCAGCAGTAGCCAAACGAAGGTGTGTCCTCAAATACGTTACACACCCTGTATATTGAGATCATTCCGTAAACGCTTTAATTTGTTAGACTAGAGTGGTAATAGTGTTTCCTCTTTAGTTGATGTTTTGACTACGAGGAGTTATGACAGATTTTTATTGATGTTATTTCGGGTAAAATCGATATGCCTTATCTTCTGAACCACATGTTTTTTTAAGTACAGGAAAGGGTCTTTTCGTGTTACCTGGACTCTTTTGACCACATTTTATTGTACCAATGCACAGTGCAGCCGATTGCCAAACAGCCGGCCAAAACTCGAAAAATAAAAGTGTCTAGATAAGATTTTTTTAGCATGCAGTTGGCTAGAGGGGATCCTATAAGAATTAAAAATGGCTAAGAGTAACGTCCTATACCCCAAATTCTTTCTTTATTTTCAGTTGGAGTTTGGCCTTTTTTCAAGCGCGCTATTGGTGTAGTTATTCGGCAAAACCTTTAAACGTGTGAAAGCGCGTGCAGCAAAGAAAATGTAATAAAACCAAATGGAATGTACGTTTGAAGGTTAGTAAAATACCTAAAAAATTTTGTAAATGTCATTTCTTTGACTGAAAATTTTTAGCAGCACAATAATAAGGGTACTTTTTTTCGTTTTTTTCCAATAAAATTTGAGTTTTCAAATCAAATGACAATAAAACGCTGTCGAATGCTGTCTTCTAACCTTTTGGAGGTTACTTGGAAAAGTATTAACTATCGATTAAGCCAAAATTCAGCTGCCACCTCCTGCCACTTGAATTGTTATGGGTTTTTTTCTAAGGATGCTTTGCCCAAATCTCCCAGTCAAAAATTTAATCTTATTGAAATTTCCGTATGTCAGAAGATGCACAGGAGGCCTGCAATAAATTTTATTCTATCTATCGCCTCAGCTTTGCTAGAAAGAATTACAGACAGAAGACAATGGAGGATGTTTTCAAACGATTTTTAGTAGCCTCTGATCCTTATATTTCGAGTTGTCGAAAATTGCCAACTAAACCGCTAAAATCTCTATCTTTTATAATCAAAGGGAAGTACACCACGATATCAATACCCTTTAATAATCAATTAGTTAAGGGCCTTAGCTCCATTTTTAGTAATCACGACCTAGCTTTATCCTTCAGCAACCCAAACCAAGCAAAACTATTACTGGGTAACCCAAAGGATAAGGTCCCCCCACTCCTGCAGACTGGAATCTACAAGGTTAAGTGTCCTCAGTGCCCCAAGTTTTATTTTGGACAGACGGCCCGCAATCCTACCATTCGATTTAAGGAACATTTGGCCCACTTGAAGTATGGAAGAAGAAACCTGTCCGCTGTGGCGAAACACTCGTTAGATACGGGACATAGAATATCGTTCAACGATCTTGTACTTGTTAAAGCAATAAAAAATAATCGCCTTCTGGATGCCTTTGAAAGTTTAGAAATCTCATCAGCCAACAGCAAAAATTTACTAAACTCCGACAAGGGACCCATTGGAGATTCTCAACTGATTAACTATTGGTCCAAACGGACTAATCACTGATTTAGCCCCCTTAGTGGGGTTTATCACTTTTTCTGTCATTGGTGCTGTCAGACTATAAATATCGGTCTTGTTCTTTATCACACTCAGTATCATCTGGTGTGTTACTCCCTTCTTTTCCACCTGCTGAATGATGAGAGCTTCGCCCTCGAAAAGCGCTTCTAGGATTAGGTTGTATTTTTCTTTTTACTTAATTTTTGTTGTGGTTAAAGAGTTGTTATTTACTTTGTCTTTATTTATCATATCCACATTTTCTTCCCATTTGTATATTTATTTCTGGTTTCCCCAGGAGTTTATACTTTTATCTTTTATAATTCTGACAGAAAATTCGTAATCAGCGACCCCAAAACCCTCAAAAACGATATGTAACTTGATTATGATAAA
The DNA here is from genome assembly GCA_023313115.1 of Rhysida immarginata. Classification (NCBI taxonomy): domain Eukaryota; kingdom Metazoa; phylum Arthropoda; class Chilopoda; order Scolopendromorpha; family Scolopendridae; genus Rhysida; species Rhysida immarginata. The sequence goes on from JAHWFO010017366.1 coordinate 84,790, forward strand.
TAATACATGGTATTATACCCCAGGGGGTGGCCGATTAGGGGTGAAGGGGGTGAATTTCCGTACATTTGACATAAAATTTGTAATCAGCGACCCCAAAAACCCCTAAGATTCCATTTTGGAGTGAATTACTTGAATTTTCGAATTTTGGCCAGCTTTTTGGCAATCGGCCGCACTGTGCAATGCTAGACTTCAGGTCATAGTTGACTGATTTTTATAATCAGACTGAACCGAAACCAGATGTTTTCTTTTTTATTAATCATTTTCATTTCTTTGATTTTATTTCTCATTTATTCCACTTTGGGCCCTAATCTCATCATGGCCTGAAGAAGCTCGGTATAAAAGGCAAAACCGGTTGTCAATCCTTTCTCCAGTAAAAAATGTACCGTAAAGCTTAAAGCTTCTATTTTCTTCATTCGTCATTCATTTGAAACGGAAATATCTGTGCAATGACTGAAATATGAGCTATTTTTCCATAAAACTTCCATAATAATAATAACAACGACATTACAGGTGAGAAGAATTTAATCCGAATTTTTAAATTAATGTTTTTTCGGAAGCTTAAAGACTAATCTTTACGAATGACCTTCTGAATTATAAACATTTTACGAATCGGATTGCTACTTAAATTACGCAGTTTTCTTTCGCATTTCATGCTTAGCAGGAGACCTGCAGCTTAATCAGACCATTACTTCCCTCTACAAATCCGAGGTGATTTTCTTTACTCAGCTGCTCTTCAGGTATTAAATAACGATAGAAGAGGATAAAGGAAAACAAATTTAGCCTTTAATTGGGTGGGGGGATGAATTCAAAGCTTAATTTTCCAAAACGATGGAAAAAAAAAAAAATAATAATAATCTTAACTTCATTTTTTATTTAGAATCATCTCTCCACGGTCTGAGAACTACACAACTTGTCTGCTTCGCTCCGAGTGAGCAAGGATTTCTTTATTAATAAATTTCGCATCCAGCGGAAAATGGAGTTTAGAAAAATAATGATAATAATGGTACATTACAAATGATAGGTTTTTTATTCAAGTATTTCAAGAATAGTTCAAGTATCTCTCAACTTTGGTTTAGAAATTAAAACAATGAAAAGAAAGGAATAAATTGATATTTATGAACTAATTTTGAGTACTGAAAAAATTACTGATTGGAAAATACAATTTTAGTCACGTCAGATTGTAAAAAAAAAAAAATCAGTAATGTCAGTCTATTTGCAAATTCTTTCTAAATTATTAATATTAATTATATTAATTAAGCGAATACCTAACTAGCGTGTTTATCATCTCAAAAATATTTAACTTAAAATTTATATTCTGCAGTTTCCTTCTGAAAGAAGGATAATCCTAGTTTTCACGGGATATTTCTAGTCAGTTGTTGCTCTGCACATGGCTTCTTTGCCTGCTCCGGTAGTCATGGCAACTTTACTCTGGACTCCTGGAAATTTTCGAGTCATCGACCTTGATGAGGCATTTAAAACGTGTCAAGCAAGGAATCTCGTGAGCTACCCAACAACACATTTTATCCCAAGAAAATCTATACCATCCATGCTTATAAATATGTTAATATAAAAAAATAAGATTGTTAGCGTCTGTTTAATAAAAAAACAAAAACCAAACAAACAAGAGTTTAAGTAATAGAGACTAACTGAAAAAAAAAAAACAAAAAAAACTAAAATCAAATTCCATTACAAAAAATTTTTCACCTTCTCTCACCCCACATGTTACGCCCTACTCTTTTATTAATTGCTAAGGTTCGACATCGTCTGCACGAATATGATCCAACTATGTGAATTACAAAAACAATTCTCGGAACTGATCTCAAGTTCATCACCATAGCAGCCTCTTTATTTTGATTGTAAAGAAGATTCTTACTTCAGCGTCCATGACTCTCCATTTCAAAACAATTTATTTTTATTCTTTAGCTAAACGAACAAGCTCTATCCATTCTAAATAAATGGAAAAATACTTTCACGAGCCAATCTATTTTAAATCGAGTATCGCTTTCAATATATTTTCAATTACTTCATTTTTTTCTGCATTTCAAGATACACAAAGTTGAAAAATTATAATTAAAAATGTCGATATTGTTTATAACTGCCATCCAAATAAAGATTGTAGAACCTTAAGACAATGTTCTCTTTCTTAATGTTAACGCAACATCATCATAACGTCCTGCAATGTCCTTGATTTGAATGATAGATCAAATCTACCTTTAAATAGCTTAAATTTTTTAAATATCCCAACCAACATTAAAGCAAATGATTTCTCCTTCTCTTTTTTTTTCTCTAGATGATGGTTGCATATGCTGCTTAATATTTTCATGGCCATTAGGAATGTGACCAAGCAGATGTGTCCTCCCCCTCCCTGTCTTCTTGCCTTGCTTAAGGGGACATTTAATGTCTTTATCTCAGCTAGCAGGGCAAATGATATGGCTATCAAGAGGTAAATGCTCGTGTGTCCGGAAGATGAATTTGCAACAGTGAATCTTGTGGGCTGGCAGAATCTGCCTTCCGCTTGTTGACAAGTTAAACAAAATTCCTGAGTCAATGAGGAAAATAAGAAAAAAAACTCGACTCGACTGGCATTGACTTAACGAGCTTCCTCTCTGGCTTGCCTTTCCCATCTCAGAAATGACTGTAATGAATTATGTAATTCCTACTCATGATCTGTTGTAAAATGTAACCACTCGATCAAACAAACTTGATACGTCTTTGGGCGGATAAAGCTCCGTATAAAAATCAGTCTTTTTTTAAAAAGTTACAAATTCTTCATCATCGGCTTTAAATAGACTAACGAACAACAATTTGGATGTTGGCCATTCTGATTTTTTTTTTTCCCCCTTTCCTTTTAGATTTATTTTTTTCCTAATTCTTTTCACAACATCGCAATTGGGTCCTATCAAATAGCTGAATCAAAAGGAACAAAATAGTCGAGTAATCAATGAGGATTTATAACGAGAAATGTCAGAGGAAATGCTTTTTCCTTTTTCTCCTAAAACAGCAGTGACGGTATTCTCTGTCTAATTAAAATTAAAAAAAAATATATATTATTCTGGAATGAATTCTTTTCTGATGCGTAGAGATACCTTTCGCTATTCTTTAACTGGTTTTATTATACAGAAGCATGGAAATAATAATAATGATACATGCTGAGGCGTACGGTTTATCTTTCCGCACGATCACCTCGATTCCATTCATTCATGAAAATTTTCAAGGCGATTTTGTTAAGGGAAGGTTGAAGGTTAAAAATAAAGAAAGCCTTTTTATTGTGAATTACCAACGTTTATCCGAAGCCTTCTTCTCTCGTTTTTTAATTTTTATTTTTCTCGTAATATTTATAAGTTAAATAGCAGTTTAAATAGTTAAACCTCCATTCGCAAAAACATTAACCATAAATCATCGTACAAAATGTGTTTCGATCAGAGATAGTCATCAGTTTGAATAAACTCCTGCAAAGTTTTAACGTAACTGAATTTATTTGCCTATGACTTTGAAATGGACTCCATTTCTTCTTTGAGTTGGGAAGTAACGAGTCTTCCTCCCTTTGTAATTTCTGCCTCGTATATTTCTATTCTTTCCCGTCATTTCCATCGTTAATGGTCATTTATGTATTCTACCATTGATCTGAGTGTTACACTGCTATCTTAAAACATTTCATTAAAATAAATAAATAAATAAACACTACTTTTCAACTTTTGCACAAGCCTTCCAACTTCAAAAGGATTTCAAGTCGCTCATGGGCTGCAACAATGACACATCTCAAAATTCCCACTTTCTGAGGAAATGAGATAATTGATTGTATACTTTCCCAGCCTTTTTCGAATTGCAACTCTCCCTTTTCTAAAAGATAAGTAACTCGCAACTCCCCCTCCCCAACCTCGTATTTGAAAAAGAAAAAAAGGCATTTTACAAGGCAATACACATCAAAAAGTTAAAAAATATCAAAATTTCCTATTAAATCTGGCCCATCCAGTAATCTGGCATTTTCAGATGAGCTCCAAGCAAGCATGAAGGGGGGCAAGGGCAACTGCACATCTGCCAGCATCTTACACAGTTGTTTTTGTTTTTTAAATCTTTAAGCAATGTACAAGCACATAATGCAATTTAATTTCAGGAAAGTTTTGAATGTATAATATCGTAGGAAGTATTTTTGAAGTAATACATGCTCACATTTGAAGCTCAGTTTATTTTCTTGCTGTATTTGTTGTTTTGTAGTATACCAAAATTCATGGGTGCTACGTTCCTAGAGCACTCGAGAATTGTGAAAAACTTATCATTTTGGATGTGGTCAAAATGAACCTACCGGTATGTAGTCTATTTTTATAGTTATAAACCCTAAATATGCCCAGAAAACACAGCTAAATACATTCCTCTTAAAAGAGAAAAAAAAAGATAATGTCAAATGTAACCCCTTATACGGTACAATACTATAAATTACCGCAATGTCTCCTGCAGTGCTAGAATGTAAAATACCGATGTTGCTCCTGTATACCACGAAAAAAGCCATAAAAAATGCACAGGATATTACCAGTTGCCATGAACAATTATTAATTAGGTTCCAAGGAAAAATATGCGAATAACTGAGGCCACGAACTCCGAACCACAATTTTGCGGGATCAACTGTACATGTACTATATGTTTATGTTAAAAGGAATTGCATCTGGAAAAATCAATTTTTTTATATTTTCTTTGGGTTTTCAAAAATCGATTTATATAATTTCATTTTTCATCCATTAAATTTTTCAGTTTGATTTCAGTTTTTGGCCATTAAATTTTTTTGTGAATTACTAACTCTGAATGAAAAATGTCGGCTCTTTTCAATGGTGTAAATCATATCTTTCAAATTCGAAGGTTTAGTCAGAAAATGTTCCTTTCAAAGGTATACAATGTTTTTGCTATTTATGGATAAAGGAATGTTAAAACGGTAATTTATTTTCAATATTTAATAAGTGTATATTATAGTAAAAAAAAATTCATTCAAATTCATTAACTTTCAAAAAAGTTCTAGTTAAAAACCTTCCCGAGCGAGACTCCCTTTAATTAAAGAGTTTTTTCTTTTATTTTTTTTCGGCAATCTAGGACAACCCTGATCTGTCTGATATGTGTCGTATTAAAGAGAGTGCACTGTATATCTTTTGTTGAATTTTTTCCTAAATAAATAGATTAATTTAGTCATTGGGTTTAGGTGACTTTTTTAACTTTAATAGAGTTACTGAAATTTTTATTGCTTGTCAATTTTGTTGTATTATACATCATTTCCTTTTCATGCTTTACTATAGTAAAAATTAAAATATTTTATCACACATTTTATTTTCTTAGAATATTTACTAAGTGAAAGAGAAAAACAGAACCTGATGCTTCTCAACACCTTTTCA
>JAHWFO010017367.1:4508-21692 GCA_023313115.1 Rhysida immarginata
TAGAAAAGCAAAGTGTTTCTTTAAAGACTGATTATTTTTATTGAAAAATATATGTCTATATGATTATATAATCTTGAAATTAACCTGTGCAGCAAGACGAACATTCATTTTTTGAAAAGTATTTGGATTTAAATGCAAAGAAGTGAGCTTTGGAGCAACTTTTAAACCTGCAGGGAGAGCTTCATCCAGTTCTAATAATTTAAGATAATGTGAATATTTCACACATTCTGTGTCACTGATCTGCAATAAACAAAATACTTAGATTATACTAGATTAGAAAATACTGCAAAGCTTTAGTAAGTTATATAAAACAAAATTATTAAGTTAATCTGATTTACCTTAAAAAAACCACTCTTCATGAAGTTATTGCGTATGCATTTTAAAATATGTGGCATATCGTGGAATACGTATATACTGGTTGAATCCACAGGATGAGCAAAATAGTTTTTGACTTGGCCCAATTTGCCACATATATCAAATGTAGCTAATGCAGACTTATTATTTGTTGCTCCATCACATACAATAGCACTAACGATTATGCTACTATTGCTTAGGTGGATAATGCACTCAATAATTAATTTGGCTAAAATATTTGCTGGGGTAGCACTGGAAGCACAAAACGCCCCTACTGCTTGAATCCATCCACCCAAAAATGGACGAAACATGAAAACGAGTACATGATTCCCATCCTTGTTTACGTCTTCCTTTCTCGTATAATTTCCATAATCTACTTTTCCAATTAACCGACCAGTATTACTTTGAAAGGCCAGAAATTCTCGGACAGTCATCTCATCCATCATTAATATTCCTTTTCTATTCATGTCAGGAAGTTCTTGCATTTTTTCCCTTAGAGCTGGGAACAAAGTTGGGTCAAATCCAAAGCTACAATCTAAGCTTTTTGTATAGTGATAAAGAGTACTCTTATCTGGTAATGGAAGAATATTATTTTCTCTCATGTACTCATACATTGAAGGTGATCTAATTCTCAACAAAAGACATTGTAAAATCCATTCTTGAGAATATCGCATTCCTTTGTTGCTTTTAGAATTGGCCATCTTCAGAGCTTCTTTCAGTAAGATGTTCTGTATCTTTGGAAGATTTTCAAATTCTTTTTGACAATTTTCTTTTGTTTTTAATTCTTTCTGCAATCGTAGATTTCTTCTTTTGGTTCATTGATTTCTTTCTGTTTTATTTTCAGTTTGGATGCTTGGTATTTTACTCTCCAGCGAAGCCTGTACACATGCTCCTTATCTTTAGTAAATTTTCGCACTGGTTGAGAAAAATTGGATCTTAACATGGAAGGCTGAGTTGTAGATGATTCGGGTTCAATGTTATTGTTAATCAATGGAGTAATGCTGCTGTTTATTCCATTACCATCGTTTTCTTCAATAGGCAGTACTTCAGTAGTTAGATCTCCAGCTCCTATGAGTTCAGGTTGGGGGGTTTCCTAAAGTTAAGGGGAAATAAATTAGAGAAAAAAAATACCATTAATCATTATATTTTCATTGAATCCAGTGACGTAGGTAGGGGGGGGGCAAGAGGGGACTGAACATTCTATTTCAGAATGAAACCAGAAGTGGATTACATTTGATTCTGAAATTCATTCATTCATAATTATGTAACTTCAATCTGGCACCCCCAGATGCTGCGCCTAGGGACGGATGTGTCCCACCTTGTGGGGCCGCCCCGCCGGCCGCGGGGGGTTAGCAGGTACTTTTTTCAATTTATTTGATGGAAATATTAATATATTAAAAGAAACAACAGGTATGCTTACCACTTGATTTGAATGATGGTTCCTTTCATTTGTTTTCCGAGGTTTTGGCAATTTGGTGGATAAATACGCTGGCAAATTAGGAAAGATTGTTGGAATGGCACCTTTAACAAGCTTTATATGATCTCGACTTATTTCATGAATTTGTCCATTTATGAATGTTTTAAAAGTTTTATCAATAAACCAAGGTTCGAAATGAAGTTGACAAACATGCCAATTATCATTTTTTGGGTAATCATCATCAGCACGTGGAATTTTTAACTTCCATGCCTCTATTTGATCTTTTGGTACCTTAAACAGTGACACTTTTTCCTTGTTGGATTTATAGCCGCTAGTACACCCGGGAACAACGCATTTATTCGGCATTTCGGATTTAATATTCGCTTGAGCACGCTTCGCCACTACTGATTTTAATGCTGTGTGTGGCTATCTGTGGCCTTCTGCTACACGTAGCGCTACCCTGGCGGAAATTATTTTCCCCTTTCGCTTTTTTCCTCCCAGAGACAAAGGAAACCGCTTTAGTTCAACCACCTCCCCCTTCTATTCACTCTGGTTAGACGATTCTCGTATGTTTCGAAAATTCACGAAAAACGTTTTTTTTCTCGTAACTAGATCCTCGTTCATGCGCAGTTTGTGCATAGCGAGAACACCCGGCCAAAAATCCGCCATCTTAGTTCTCTCGTTTAGTCGAGTGCCTGCTTGGGCTTTGTTATCCACCAACATGAGCCAGTTAGCAGTCAGTTATAACCCTTAATGATCTATTTATACAAAATGAAATCCCTTTAGTACGTTTTACTCCGCCTAGAGTAATTGTCACGTGTCAGTGGAAGGTAGATGAAAAGACAGAAGTAAGGATACACAAATTGCAACAAAATAATATAATTTATTCGTCTAGAATAACAAACATCTTATACTTCGACTTGAAGTAAATTAGTAATGAAACACATGATCATAAGACCAGACCCAATGGTCGGTTTAAGAGCTCGTTGTGAATAGTCAATGCACTACAGGAGTTCAAGATCAGTTAGGCCTTTGGTTATAGAAGCACTACCTATTGCACAACACAGTATATCAAGGAGCCACGAACAAGCGGTCGTAAACGTAGCGACCCGTGCCTGCATAAAACTCGTACAAGAAGTTAACGCAATTAATTAGCACTTGAACGTGGGCATATTTGAATGTAGTCGGGAACACTGTGAACCCTAATTACACATGAAACCACAGAAAACTACTTGCCGCACCAGAACCGCATGCACAGTCCTGGAAGCGCACTGACGTTAACGCAGGGAAAAATCAGTTAATAGCAGTTTAATTGAAGAGCACTGGCGTTAACGCAGGGAAAATTCAATTAATAGCAGTTTAATTGAAAAGTACGAACAGTGTTAGCTTTGAGGTACACTGACGTAAACGCAGGGAAAATTCAACTCATAGTAGTTTAATTGATAAGTACGAACAGCGTTATCTTTGAAGATAAGTGCTTTCCAATGAAATAGCCCCACCCACAAGGAGTTATCCGAATGAGCCAAAAGTTGGTATACAGCGAGAGATACATCTGGACATACCTTTTTTACATTATGAGGCCAAGATGTGCACTCGTTTGTACAGGGTGTCCCAACGGAAAGCGGCATCAGTAGGTTGTGGCACCACCTCTAGCGCCGATGCCTTGTTCCAGTCGCAGGTGTCGGTGATCATACAGGTGGCGAATGTCATCTTGGGGTACGTCTGCTCAGGCCTGGTGAATCTGCTGTGTCAGTTCATTTAGATTGCGGGGTGATCGTAAACGACGTCCCACCATGTCCCATCACACATGCTCAATTGGCGATAGGTCTGGGGACCTCGCGGGCCATGTCAGGCAGTTGACATCATGCAGACATCCCATGCTCATGTTTGCCGTGTGCGGTCTGGCGTTATCCTGCTGAAAGACTGGCCGGGTATGGTTTGCAGAAAGGGCAGTAATACGGGCTGCAGAATCTCTGGCGTACCGTGTTGCTGTCAGGGTGCCTTGGATGGTGATTAAAGTCGTTCTGGTATCGTAGCCGATGGCACCCTAGACCATGATCCCGTGTGTTGGTCCACGATGGCGATACCGAATGCATTGTACATTGGCACGTTTCAATGATCTGCGCCACACCCGTCCGCGTCTGTCGTCGGTGTCCAAACAAAAGCGGGATTCGTCGTTGAAGACCACCGGGCGCTATTCCATTCGCCAGCCCACTCGTTCACGACACCACTGCAGCCTTATCGCGCGGTGCTCAGATGTCAACGGAATACACAACAATGGACGTCTGGCAGACATTGTCGCAGCGTGTAACCGGCGTGCTATTGTCGCTATTGACTGTGGAACAGTACAGGGAATAGTGATATTGTCGCGCAGTTGCCGCAGGGTGATGGTTCTGTCCGCTAGCGCTGTTTGCAGTATCCGCCTATCGGTACGAGCTGACGCGCTTCTCCGGGCCCCAGAGCCTGGTCTTCTAGCATGTGTGCCTTCCTCTCGCCATTGCCTCCAACATCGACCTAACGTCCGTGCGTCCCGCGACACATGGACAGCAATCCGTCTGGTTGACCATCCAACCTCGGAGAGGCCAATAATCCGACCTCGTTCAAAGTCCGTTAATTGCGTGAACGGTTGTCGTTGTCGGATTGAGACCGTTGTGCTGATTACAGTACTGTACGTTCACGAGGCAGTTGCTTCCTCTCTACTGCATGGAACGTCTCGCACAGGTGTCAACTGATGAGCCTATACAAGCACGGGACACCCTGTAGCAACCCAAATGGTCATGTCCTGTGAGCATGCATCTAATCGTTTACTAGTCGGAGGTAAAAGACCCCCCCCCCCCCCACTAAATATGGATAAGGTCGGATAACTCCTTGCTGGTGGGGAAATTTCATTCCAAAGCAGTATACAAAGTAATCCTGGTGATCCTTTTTACATGATAAACAATAAACATACATCAAAATAAAAATAAAATAACAACTATAATAAACACACACAGACACATATTTAAAAAACTTATTTCTCAGATTAATCAAAGTAATCGGCAATAGTAGACTGCTTGCAACTCAAATCTTTCTGCATGATCTGTAAATTAAGGCGATGGTTTTAACTAGGCAAAAAACAGGGTTAAGGACTTTTTTCTGCCATTGGTCTAACTAGGAAAAAACCAGTCTAATAGGTCCCAAATTTTATTCGTGTTTCTATGGTCAGCAAATAAGATTTATTTATATGGGCTTACTTATTGACCATGGTTTAAATTAATTGCTAAAATATAATAAACACTGGTTTTAATCATTTCGAATGGCTGCTAATCCGATCCGTTGAGAAGATTCGCCCTCTGTAGTGATCTTTTTCATTAATCTGATACAACAATGGTGGAATGGTACGACCACATCATGTCTTTCACGTATCCCACGAGAAAGACAGGCCTCGGCGCGGAAAAGTCACCTGACCTTATTAGTCCGAGTAAAAGTGTAACCTTTCATTGTTTCCATCTTGGATTTTAACAATTGATATTTTTTTCGTTTGTTGAAACAATGAAGGTTGAATTGTTGGCCGGACTACTATAGTCCATCCAGCTTTAGTTTGCGCGAAATGTGATGGACATTTCAATTGCTATGTATTGTTTATAACAATGTCCAACAATTGAAACGGTCATCACATTTCGCGCAAAGTAAGGCTGGATAGACTATAGACAGAAGGCCTGCGCACAGAAATGTCTTACATTGTTATGTCATGATCAAACGGACAAATTTAGAGGTTGTTATTGGTAGAAATACGATTAACAATAGCCGCTTTCGTGTGATGCAACAGTGTATGACGTTTCTGTGCGCAGGCCTTCTGTCTAGGTGGTGTTGGCCGGGGCAACACCTCCTATAGAGAAGGCCTGCGGACAAAAGGTGTATATATTGTTACATCATCATCAAGCGGCTATTGTTATCGTATTTCTACCAATAATAAGCCCTAGATTTGGCCGCTTGACGGTGATGTCACAATGCATACACCTTTGGTCCGCAGGCCTTCTCTCTAGGAGCCTGTCTTTCTCGTAGGCTACGGCAACACCCCCTGTAATAAAGCCTTGACACCAAGTTCTCAACGTCATACTCACATGAGGATTGACTTGGCAAATGGCGCCATATACAAACCATCGTAATTATTAATTATATTTAGTTTATTTTATTAACTCAAATTCTGATAAAATTTTCTGTTAATTCTAGAATTGTTTAAAACTTATATCATTTTTAATTGTTACAAATGTCAATTTCAATTTTTATTCTTTAGCTGAAATTAAATAATAATGCTAAAATTAAATAAATTGCTATGTTTTTTATTCATTAAACCTTGTGAATTCTTATTTACAAAAATCCAATATACTATTTCCATGATTTCTATTTAAAAATCGAGCTCGTGTATTTACTCCATTACATGAGCTGCCGACGACACACAGTGGCACGGTTGTAAAAATATCGACTTAAAATTATAATTCAACTTTTTTTTTACATTTTAACATAGAAATTGGTGTATTGTTACAAATATATGAATAAATAATTAAAATTTAAAAATAAATTATGTATTAGCAAAAAAAATTTAGGCCTAATAAAATAAAAATCAACTAAAAAGCAAACAAACCAATGAATTTTATAAAACTACACTAATTAACTAATAAAATTGTTGTTATTATTTTTATTATTATTATTACTTAAAAATAATATTAAAATGAAAAAAAATTGTATGAGTTTTTTTAAAGATTATAACGCAAGTAAGCACTTTTTACAGTGTATCTGTTAACGAAATTTTTAATATAATCTTTACTATCAAATAAAAAAATCAAATCACCTTTATCTTGATCAAGAATTATTTTTCTGAAATTAACTGAATTTTATAAAATAGAAAAACATGATTCCTTAAACATATCAAACGCGCATTGAATTAATTATTTTCCTATTACAATAACATATTATATTATCATAATTATTATTTATCGTTAATTTCTGACAAATTTAATTAAACAAACAATTTAAATATTAATAATACAATTGTGACAGTAATTGTTACTAAAGAGACGATTTCCTTACGTAAATTACTAAAGAAACGCAACATGCAATAAAATCTACCCCAACGGTAAACTTACCCTCATAGCACCTCGCTCCCATCAGAAACCACTTCACAACAAATATAAACGCTTGTAACTCGCGAATGAACGGAAATGGGTGAATGGTGGTGAGTAATATTAAAGTTCATAAATATTAAAGTTCATCATGCGGACGGCGGACTGCGCATCTGGCGCAGACAGCACGAGGCCATGAACCCATCCTGTCAGCAGACTACCGTACAGGCGGGTAGAGGAGGAGTGCTAGTCTGGAGTGTCTTCTCTTGGGACACACTGGGTCCTCTGATATCCGTAGACACATCCCTGAATGCGACACATTAGCTGAACATTTTTTCCGATCAGGTGCAACCGTTCATGATGACTGTGTTCCCTGGTGGTGACGGACAGTTTCAACAGGACAGTGCTCCCTGTCACCGTTGTCTTGGACTGGTTCGAGGAACATAACGCGGACTTCCACCTGCTTCAGTTGCCAGCTCGGTCACCCGATCTCAACCCGATCGAGAGTTCATGGGATGAAGTGGAGAGAACTGTCCGACGCCTTCCCACACTACCGTCCAACCTACAACAATTACGGGACGCTGTGATTCAGCCTGGGCTGCTATTCCTCCGCAACGGTTTCAACACCTTGTTGAATCCATGTCAGCACGTATTCAGGCAGTTCTCACCGCTAAAGGAGGCGCAACACGCTGTTAGTGGGGTGTCTCTAATAAATTGATCGTTCAGTGAATATAAGATAATGTTATAAACATATCTTCTTTATACGGCTCAGAATCAAAGAGGTGAGCATTTTCAGTTTTCAGTTTTCGAAAAAATAAACTTGCATTAGCAAATTTACATAGATAGTGCCTTGTGTTTTCTAATGGTTCTGAAAAGGGGCACGCAAAAAACCTGTTTATTTTTTAGTTATGGCATAAAATAACAGAAATGGAAGTAAATATTATCATTTCGGGAACGTTTTTTGAAATTGTATAAAATATGATGTATTTAATTTAATTTATTATTCCTTTTAAAAAAGTAAAGCAAAACGCAGTTCTCAATTAGATAATATTTTTGATCAAAATATTTAAACTTTGAAATATGGATTTTTACGAGTATTTATCGTGATTTCGTGTTAGGTGTGAATTCACAAACTAAACTTTAATTTATTTTTTGTATTATGAGCCTGTATATTCAATTCAGATTATGATGCAAAGGGGTGATAATGTATCTATTTATTTATGTACAAACAATTTAAGATAAACAAACTAATGTTGATTTATTTTCCCTTTTTCCGACGTTCCCGGAAATGACGGTCGCGTTCCCTGAATGACGATTACGATTATTGTTTACAATTGACACAAAGAAAACTTTTTCAGCACTGTCTCAAATACACTGTCATATCACTGAATTATGACCATCCGCTTAGTAATGGAAGCAGACACCCTTCGCCGCTATAACTGCTGCTAGGCGTCGTGGCATGGACGCAAGAAGTGCGCGGTATGTGTCCGATAGTATGGCAGTCCATTCCTCTTGAAGCGCTGTCCACAGAGCTTCGAGAGTCATAGGTGGACGGTCCAGCTGCCGTATATGGCGATCAAGGTGCTCCCGCAGATGTTCGATTGGATTTGATGTCCGGCGAATTAGCGGGCCAGGGGAGCACTCGAAAGTCAGTAGAGTGTTCCTCGAACCAATCCAGAAGGAGACATGCCTTGTGCCAGGGTGCATTGTCCTGCTGGAACACACCATCACATTGGCGGAACATCGTGAACGTGTACGGGTTCACCTGGTCCGCTACGATTGACAGATAACTACAGGTATTCAAATTGCCCTCTAGTCGAATCAGTGGACCTAACTGCTCCCAACAGAAGATCCCCCACACATGCACAGTACCCCCACCAGCCTGTTTCCGGCCCACGATAGCCTCCTGCAGTCTCTTTTCATGGCGTTCACGACGCACTCGCCATTGCCCGTCAATCTTTTAGAGCAATAATGTCGGATGCACGTCTGTTGGCACCACTGTTGAATCTGGTGGTCAGTTGATGGACTGTGGCTCTCCTGTCACCTTTTACGAGTCGTCGTAGGCGACGCTCACCCCGTTGTTCGATGGCTCGTGACCCTTTACAGTGATGGCGTTGGGACGCGATTTCTGTCCCTACTGTCCATTCTTTGTACACCTTCACTACAGCGGACCGTGAACAGTTCACAAATCGCGCAGTATCGGAGATGATGCCACCCTTGCTGCGATAGCCTATTATCATCCCTTTTTGGATGTCCGTTAAATCCGGACGTTTACCTATCTTGAGGCTCGTGCACCTGCCGTTTGATGCACCAACCTTAAAGCTTTCTCAGCCTGATATGCAAATTTTGCAATGTGTAATTGTTGTTGGGGCGAACCATGCGTGTACCTTGAAGGGCTGCTGGTCATAATTCATTGATAGAACAGTGTACATTACTTTGCAGGACTTTTCTCAAAAGTCATGGGACACACCAATTTTACATAAAAATGAGGCATTCCCATGCAATTTAAATGTTATCGTTCATCTCAACACTACACAATAGAGATCGCTTGCATGCTTTTAGGAATGGCTCAAAGAAAGCAGCTTTCGGACTTCGAGATGAATACAATTGATATTATTAGAAAAAATGGAAGGAAGATTCCACGACCTGGATTCGAATCAGGAACCATGAGTATCACACTCGTTGCCTCCACCAGTCGTGAGAGGTTCCTGGGCCAACGTGAAGAAGGTACAGCAAGGCTGTCACCCGGTGTTCTTAAAGACTACCAGGTATTCAAGATGCAGGCCACTGATAAGACGGGCACCCAGCTTGCAGATCGGTAATTTCTCCTTTCCAACCAATCAAAACGTTTGATGAGCACATACAAGAAATTATAAATGGAAACTGGAGATGAAATTGGGGATACTCCAATCATAAGATATTGATATTCACCAGGAACCACGAATCTTGACTACCTGGTAGTCTTTTTTCTTACATTTTTTCTGATAATATCATTTTCTTTAGATTGGAGTATCATTTGCAGTTTTCATTTATAATTTCTTAGGAATACAATTGTTGGGTGACACCTTGCAGGCAAAAGTGTTAGAGAGATCTCAACCTTGCTAAACATCTTCAAATCATCCGTTCAAAACGCCGGACGTGGAAAGATAAGAGTCCGAACAAGTGTAAAGATAAGGGCACTTCGCAGGGTGGTCACTGCAAACCGTAAAACATCGGTTGATGGACTGACAAGATCCTTTACTGACTCTATTAGCTTCGCAAGGATCTGCATTCGCTGGGTTTTCATGGCAGAGCTGCGGTCCATACACGCAACATTATCAGCACCTGCCAATACAGCGTAAAGCAAGGGTTGTAGGCAGATGGTTTGATGAAATGGGGGTGTAAGAATTTGACTGGCCTGTACAGAGCCCTGATTTCAACCTCATTGAAGATCTTTGAGATGTGTTGGAGCGTCGATAGCGCGCAGGAGCGGAGTGCCCGAAATCTGACTGAACAGAATGGCGAAAAATTCCTGCGGAAACATCAAAAACTTGTGGACAGTATGCCCGACAGAATAGAGGATGTGATAGCAGCAAAAAGTGGAGCAACTAGATACTGACATAAGTATTTTTCAAAGTGTTTACATTAAATTGGTGGTGTCCCATGACTTTTGGCAAAGTAGTATATATTAATGCCCTAAAAGAAAAAAACAAAAATTGGCTTAAAATAACTAAATTTCTCACTTTTATCTGCGTAGAGAATGCAAGCGTCATTTCGAGAATGCAGTCATAATTTCGGTAACGCATATCATAGTCCCAGAACGTTCCCGAAATGACCGTTCCCGAAATGATTATTTGACATTTGATTTTGTTTATACGGCATCGAAGCCGGATTTCAGGGTTATTAGCTAGTAAATCGTGTTATTAAGCATAATTACGCTAAAAGTATATACTTTTCCCGCAAACGAAATATATAATGGCGTTCCCAAAATGATAAGGAATTAATGTACACTACACAAATTTTAAACTGAAAGGTGCTTAACCAGCAAAATGAATTATAGAGTGCACAAATTACACAAATACTGTCTCCCTTATCGAAAAAGCTTCACGTGCATCCTCACCAGCACCATCTATCGCGGTTATTTCGAAACATTTTGCCCAACCCCTTATTGCATTCATGAAATGACGTGCTAACTGTCGGACAACTTTTGAAAAGCCAATAAATGAAAATCTTAAGTAATAAAAATACAATTTCCCATTATTTGTTTAAATAGATGATATATAAAGCTATATACCAAGGCATAATTTTCTATGTTTAATTTAATGTCATTTTTTATTTGTTTGAATTACAAGAAGCTGTTTATGGACGCGTTCCCGAAATGAGTTTTGGAGTATATTTTAAATAAAAAATATAGGAAATTTGAAAATATTACCATTGAATTCACAGGGTACAGACAATTACAGATGATACCTATGTTTTATACCCCACGTTGTACTATTAACATGTAATTTTAATATAAAAATCTTTTACCGAAGTGAAATCTTCACCTCTCTGATTTTGAACCATATATATCTATCTTCTATATCTATCTATATATATAAAAATGGTTGTTTGTATGTATGTATATTTGTCTCGTATACAAATCTACAGTTTTATTCCAATCTTGATGAAAGTTTGCACACATGTCCTTAAAAATAAGGAGAAGAGCACTGTCTACATGAGATTTTGAAAAAAAAATAATCTTTTATATAAAATTCATTTTCAGTTTGTTAACACATTAACTGGTGTTGCACTACAAGCGAACACATTTACTGGTGTGGCACTGCATAATTAACCAAATTAACCTCTTTTAGGGAGGGGGTAACGAATTGTAGAGTGTGCTTTCCATGAAGCGCGATATCTCCACCATGACTACCTAAAACCTTCCCAGGCTCCATCGGAATCACCATGAAAAATTTCATCAAGATTGGTCTAGCCATTTGAAATGCATAGCGAACAGGTAGGTCCATGTGTGTTTCTTATAGGTCCATTTTGAAAAATTCGAACCAGGAACCTCGACTGTCATGGTCGATGTCTTTATCAATTGGGCTATCACAGAAGCTTGAACAGCCATGTTGTCACTAAGTGTCTTAAAGACAACCAAGTTGTCAGGAAGGAAAGCCCAAAGGGAGGTGGGCACCCGGTTCACAGATTGTGAATTTCTCCTATCCAAACCGTCAGAAAGTTTGATGAACACACAATGACAAATAAAGAAATTAAACTGGAGCAAACACCAAACATCAGGTAAAGACTACTTGGTTGTCTTTAAGATACTTAGTGACAGGCATGGCTGTTCGGGTGTCTGCGATAACCCAATTCATGGTTTCTTAATTGAAGAGGTTATGACACTCGTAACTGTTCCAATGCTATCGGCGCGAACCAGAAGATGGACCGGAAGTGGATGGCGAACGAGCAGTCTATGCTCCATTTATTAAATTTTTATGAATCATTTTGAATCATTTATTAAGTACCGAAAGGTGCTTTATGTTATCAGTGTGGGGAAACGTGTCTGTCTGTCTGTCTGTCTGTAACTCAAACTCCTCCGAGGCTATGAAAGATTTTCAAAATCTGTTTTCGTCAGTCGATGAATATGGTTCATGGCACGAACCAGTTACAAATATTATCTAAATCTGTTTAATGTCACGTGCACAAATGGTACCTCTATTTTCCCGCCTAGCAATTTTCAATGGGAAGATATATTGAGTAATATCAAACAAATCGTAATGACGAGATAGAAGCGGATATAAATAACTATTTTCGCCAATTAATAAATAAGGTTCCGGGAATGAACCAATTTGAAAATGCTTGAAATCGAAACAATGACACGTGCTCTAATAAGTACCCTTATGACACCCTCAAAAAATTTTCAGTGCTAAAATATGGCATGTAATATATCAAACGACTTGGAATGACGTGTCAAGAATGAATATAAAGTAAAATTAATGATAGTCCAAATTGGTTTCAAGGAACCTGTTTCAGTGGAACCATTATGGTTCTCTGGAACTTTCCATGCTAAAATATGGCATGTAACATATCAAACGACTTGGAATGATATGTCATAAATGAACATAACATAAAATGAATGATAGTCGAAATTGGTTTCAAGAAACCTGGTTTAGTGGAACCATTACGGCTCATTGGAACTTTCAATGCTAAAATATGGCATGTAATATATCAAACGACTTGGAATGATGTGTCATGAATGAATATAATGTAAAATTAATGTTAGTCCAAATTGGTTTCAAGGAACCTGGTTTAGTGGAACTATTATGAATCGTTGGAACTTTCCATGCTAAAATATGGCATGTAATACTTGGAATGATATGTCATGAATGAACATAACATAAAATGAATGGTAGTCGAAATTGGTTTCAAGGAACCTAGTTTAGTGGAACCATTATGGTTCATTGGAATTTCAATGCTAAAATATGGCATGTAATATATCAAATAACTTGGAATGATGTGTCATGAATGAATAGAATGTAAAATTAATGATAATCGAAATTGGTTCAAAGGTACGTGGTGTAATGGTATCTTTATGGTTCATTAGAAACTTACAATGTTAACATAGGGCTGTTTAAAAATATAGTTCCGCGAATGGTTTTGTTTAACCTTTCGGTACTTGGTTATGTCATTCCTTAATGGTTTATTAAGTACCGAAAGGTCCTTTATGCTATCAGTGTGGGGAAACGTGTCTGTCTGTCCGTCTGTCTGTCTGTCTGTCTGTCTGTCTGTAATTCAAACTCCTCCGAGGCTATGAAAGATTTTCAAAATCTGTTTTCGTCAGTCGATGAATATGATTCATGGCACGAACCAGTTACAAATATTATCTAAATCGGTTCATTGGTATGTGCATAAATGGTACCTGTATTTTCCCGCCTACCAATTTTCAATGGGAAGATATATTGAGTAATATATCAAACAAATCGTAATGACGAGATAGAAGCGGATATAAATTACTATTTTCGCCAATTAATAAATATGGTTCCGGGAATGAACCATTTTGAAAATGGTTAAAATCGAAACAATGACACGTGCTCTAATAGTACCCTTATGACACCCTAAAAATTTTTCAATGCTAAAATATGGCATGTAATATATCAAACGACTTGGAATGATGTGTCATGAATGAATATAACGTAAAATTACGATAGTCGAAATTGGTTTCAAGGAACCTGGTTTAGTGGAACCATTATGGTTCATTGGCACTTTCCATGCTAAAATATGGCATGTAATATATCAAACGACTTGGAATGATATGTCATGAATGAATATAACGTATAATTAACGATAGTCGAAATTGGTTTAAAGGAACCTGGTTTAGTGGAACCATTATGGTTCATTGGAACTTTCAATGCGAAAATATAGCATGTAATATATCAAACAACTTGGAATGATGGATCATGAATGAATATAACGTAATATTAATGATAGTTGAAATTATTTCAAAGGTACATGGTTTAATGGTATCATTATGGTCCATTAGAAACTTTCAATGAATGTTAACATAGGGTGGTTTAAAATATAGTTCCGCGAATAGTATAGTTTAACCTTTCGGTACTTGGTTATGTCATTCCTTAATGGTTTATTTAAAATAAAAAGCTTAAAATGTATAACTAACTATGCCTTAAAATAAACATCGATAACTTATGCTTTATACACTATATGATGAAAAATATCCGGACACCCCTCACAGATCATCGATTGGCCCAATGTCACATGATAATGACTTGCACATCATTTAAATAGCTTCCCACACCTTCAGACACAACTCTGCTTGGACATTGGCAAGAATGGGTCGTTCGGCAGAGCTCAGTGAGTTCCAACGTGGAACCATCGTTGGATGTCACCTATGCGGCAAATCCGTGCGTGACATTTCCAGCCTTCTTCAGATACCCAAGTCAACAGTAGGCGATGTCATTATGAAATGGAAGAACCCGGGGATCAACAACAGTTCAACAACGAACCGGTAGACCCAAGAAACTAACGGACAGAGACCGTCGAGTGCTTCGTCGTGTCACCCGCAGCAACCGGAAGTCCTCGGCGGAAAAAATTGCCACAGAGTTTCGAAACGCCTCTGCAAATGATGCCAGTACCATGACAATTCGTCGGGAACTGCACACGATGGGATTCCATGGCCGTGCTGCTGCCCACAAGCCCCACATCAGCAGGGTAACGCCAAGCGACGTCTGGAGTGGTGCAAAGCCCACAGAAACTGGACAATGGACCAATGGAAACGTGTAATGTGGACAGACGAATCTCGCTACACACTCTGGCAATCCGATGGACGAGTTTGGGTTTGGCGCATACCTGGAGAACGCTTCTTACCTGAGTGCACAGAGCCCATAGTCAAGTTCGGAGGAGGAGGAGTCATGGTGTGGGGCTCATTTTCATGGTACG
Source organism: Rhysida immarginata (assembly GCA_023313115.1). Taxonomy (NCBI): domain Eukaryota; kingdom Metazoa; phylum Arthropoda; class Chilopoda; order Scolopendromorpha; family Scolopendridae; genus Rhysida; species Rhysida immarginata. The sequence goes on from JAHWFO010017367.1 coordinate 19,800, forward strand.
GACTGGGCCAGCTCGTTCCTGTGCAAGTAATCATGAACTCCGACCGTTATCTGAAAGTTTTGGACAACTGTGCACTTCCAACGTTGTGGCAATTTTTCGGAAACGGGCCATCTCTCTACCAACACGACAATGCTCCGTGCCACAAAGCGAGGCGTGTACAGCAGTGGTTTGCGGACTCAGGGGTAGAAGAAATGGGTTGGCCGGCACAAAGTCCCGACCTCAATCCTATAGAGAGTCTGTGGGATGAATTGGAAAGACGCTTGCGGGCCAAATCACATCGGCCAACTTCTGTACCTGAACTGATTCTCGCTCTTCGGGAGGAATGGAGGAACATTCCGGAAAGTACCTACCAACATTTGGTGGAAAGTCTTCCCCGAAGGGTGGAAGCTGTGATTCGGGCAAAGGGATGTGCAACGCCCTATTGATTTCCATGAAATCGTGGCTAGAGCGCAAACGTGATCCGGATATTTGTGATCATATAGTGTATGTTGAATTCTATTGTATATCTGATTATTTAAAGCATATTTCGATGTTTCGCCATCTGGTGGACAAAATAATAGCGGGATCGCGTTTAATCGAGAGTGTCATAAGTTATGATCATAACCCCTTCAAATAAGAAACCATGGCCCAATTAGTAGAGGTGTTGATCATGACAATCGAGGTTCCTGGTTCGAATCCAAGTCGCAGAATTTTTCCATCCATTTTTCTAATTAATATCATTTACCTGATGCTTGCAGTTTGCTCCAGTTTAATTTCTTTATTTCCTAACAGTTTATCAATTGTTGGAATTGCAGTGTACACAGACACAAACGATCAATTATATCCATCGCCATCCAAGAAGAGAATTTTGGAATTGTTGAATTTTTAGATAAACAAATGAATTTTTAAAAGTCAGGTCACATAAATTTACAGCCATAGCCAGGGCTGAAAAAACGTCAGATCAAAGTATTGTATCATTTTCATTCTATTTCTTCCCACTTTCGTAGTCATACACATTATTCCACACATTGTTTCTCCAGCACTATAGTAAACTCGCTCAGCTATACACAACATTCCAACACGAACCGGGGAGAACTGTTAGAGGGCCATCCATTAGGAACATTGAAAAAAAATTTTTTCGGTTTTTCTATATGAATTTTTACTGTTTTAATGTGTTAATTTTTACTGTATTGCGAACTTTCATCAAAAAAAAAGAGCCCGAGCAACGCCGGGTATATCAGCTAGTCTATAATAATAAATTATGATTTATAAATAATTGTTACTCATTATTAGGACCGATAGGTACTTATGTTTTCACAATGTGTGTCCGTCCGTCCGTCTCTCTGTCTGTCTGTTGGTGCTCTAGCGTTCGAACGCTTCCAAATATTGACTTCCGTTTTCGCCATTCGACAGCTTAAGGAAAACGAAAGACTGAGTTCGTTGGTGGAAAAATTCGGTGAACTACTTCCGGTTCAAAAGGTCACAAATAATATAGGGGACCACGGTTTTTGCTATACAGTTCCATGTATAAATGGCCTGTGCATTGCCAAATGCTGTTCTCCCTTTGGCATTCCATAGCTAAAGCAGAGAAAAGGCTTGTGAATTAAGTGAAGACAATCAAGTGATCGTCTTCCTTGATGGTCAATATCAGTCAGAACTGGTTCAAGGGTATGTGGTTTAGTGGTACCATTATGGTCCACTGGAAACTTTCAATGCTAACATATGGCATGTATTATATCAAACAGCTTGGAGTAACATATCATGGTTGAATATTAACGTAAATTAATGGTAGTCGAAATAGATTCAATGGCATGTGGTTTCATGGAACTATTTTGGTTCAGTGAAAACTTTCAAAGCTCAGATATGGCATAATATATCAAACAACTTGCTATGATTTATCATGAATGAATATAA
>JAHWFO010017367.1:41692-82888 GCA_023313115.1 Rhysida immarginata
CCCTGCCATTCGTTGTATTTTATCCAATTACTCCATTGTAACATACACTATATAGCCAAAAGTAATCGGACACTTGCCATTTTAGACGTTTTGTCGAATATCTAGAAAAGTACTTGAAGAATTATCTTGAAATTTCAGGGGTGTAAACAGGATGTTACACCTCAGATATTTCAGCGAAGGTTTTCTCTCGAAGGCAAATAGGGGACCAGCAACGAAGTGAACTAAAAAAATAATGTTTGGCATCACCCTGTAAAAAATAATGCTTGAAATACGTTGTAGCTGCAGCATATGCTTATGAGGCTTCTTTTATTTATCTGTGTTCATTTGTATGAGAATACCGCGTATATTCATGGAGATATAAAGGTTTCTTTAAAAAAAAATCGAAATGTTTTCGTAAGTTTTTTGCTTATAACATGCAGGGTTTTCAACCCAATGCAATGCCATTTCCAGGAAACTTGACAAACTACAGTAGAGACAACACTCTGCAACCAGAATATAAAAGTATTTAATATTTGATGAAATATGAGCATTTTTACTAAATAATGTATAACTGCGCTTGCGCAAGCGTACCAAAATGTCTTTTGCATAATTTATTAGCCAAATGTATAGAGTCACTCTTATAAAAATCCCAAGCAAATATCATGAAAATTCAGAACGATATCGTCAAAAGAATGAGTTAAATTTCAGTTGCTCTCAAAAATAAGCTAAACAATAAGGGGTTTTCTCCAAATTTTTATTTTTGAACCGGACACATTCTCCTTGTGCTAATATGAAGGCATATTGATCTCATATTGAGTTCATGTCAGCGTAAGAAAAAGAAGTTGATACTGATGTCCGTCCAAAAATAAAAATTTGAAGAAAATGAAAATTTGGAAAATATTTTTCTAGATATTCGACAAAACGTCTAAAATCGAAAGTGTCCGATTACCTTTGGCTAGGTAGTGTATGCCTACATATACAGGGTGATTCAGTCAATTTCTGACCATTTCAGTGGTATGATTTATTGACCCATTAATGTTTACAAACTTAGCATTACAGTATGATATTTTAGGCAGTTCGGAGTTTTTATTCCCGTGGAAAAGTCTTGATGATATGCTCAATGTGGCCACCACGAACGTTTTTGAACAGCTCGCAGCCGAATGGTGAAGTTGTTCATAACTCTATCCAGGATTTCTGCATCCACAAGGGTGCAGCAGTCGACGTTGCTTTGTCGCAGCTGGTCTAGGGTTCTTGGTGCTGTAGTGAACACACTGTCTTTAAGGAATCCCCAGAGATAAAAATCACATGGGTTTAGGTCAAGACTCGTAGGGGGCCAAAGAAAGCCACCCCCGAATCGATCTGGAAACCTGTTTGAAATGACACGATTTCCGAATTTCTGATTGAGAAAGTCTAGTACTTCTATAATTGTGTGAGGCCTAACCCCATCCTGTTGAAACCATTGATGTCGAAGCGGTATACGCCTCCTTCGCAGCTCGGGGATGAAGAAGGTTTCCAACAAGTTAAGGTAAGCCTGTGACGTTACGGTGCCCTCAAAAAAGAACGGACCAATGATGCCTCTCTTGGAAATCGCGCACCAAGCCATAACCTTTCGTGGATGAAGAGGTGACTTATGGATCTCATGAGGGTGCTGGGAACCCCAAAAACGAACGTTGTGTTTATTAACGTCACCTGACAGATGGAAGGAGGCCTCATCTGACACCCACAGGTTGTCCACAATGTCCTGATTGGCTTCCATTTCTGCTCCAAACTCCATCGCAAATTGTTGTCGCTTCTGTCTTCCAGTGTCTGTTAACTCCTGATAAACATGGATCTTATATGGGAGCAGGTGTAATTCCTTTCTCAAAATTCGCTACGTCGTGGAATACGACAGCCCTTCTTCAATGGATAGGCGGCGAACAGATTTTTTGGTAGGGGAATCGGCCAACCTTGTGCGAACATTTTCGACAACTTCGGCCGTTCGAACTCGAGCTTCGCTCCCGCCTTTTTCCTTGTCTTTAACACATCCAGTGGCACGAAATTGCTTGAAAAAAATCCATGATTGCTTGCCTGTCTGGTGCGTCTCGACACTTATACTCTTTCCGGAACTTTCTTTGCACGGTTACCGGTGATTTTGTCTCGAAATACCATTCGACAACCTTGCATTTCTGTTCTGTTGATAAAGCGGGCGCCATATTTCAACAATACGATTTTCATGCAGCGCCGTTGCAACAATACAAACTCCAACTATTTAGAAATTCGATATGGCGCTCATATTCTTTCAATTGTTTATCCCTAATACACGTCATTCGAGTGAAATGGTCAAAAATAGACTGAATCACCCTGTATATGGGCGAGAAGCCTCTAATGTATATCTATATATATAAAGAAGGATGTTTGTGGGTCTGTGCGTCTGTGGGTCTGTGCGTCTGTGGATCTGTGTGTACGTTTTTTATACAAATCTACAGTTTTATTCCGATCTTGATAAAATTTCGCATACATGACCTTTAAAGCATGAGGAAGGTCACTGTCTACCTCAGATTTCGGAAAAATAATAAATATCGATAAAAAATCGATATTCATGGTTATGGCAAGGCATATTAATGAGAAATATCTCATGACCAACAATGCAAGGCAAAGTTTGTACAACAATAGGTATCAACAATGGTATCAACACGCAATTCACAAACGCTCTGCATGGACCAACAATCAATATCTCATGACTAACAATGAAAGGAAAAGTTTGTGCAAGTGTAATTATCCCGGGCAACGCCGGGTACCTCTTCTAGTCCTTAATAAAGCCGGGAATAAATGGCGAAACTAGTCGGAAACTCTCTTCTCCCATATTTGTTTTGCAAAGTCTCTTTACCAATTTCATTCTTATATTATTTTAAAATGAATATAAAGCATAGAATTAGCAATATGCTTAAATGTTTTGTTTTATTTTTCTTTTTTTCTTAGTGTATGTCTTTCAGTATGTGAAACTTCAGTTACAGATGTTCTATACATAACTGCTTTGTTACACGACTGATAAAAGTAACAGCTTATTCAATTCAGCACTGCAAATCATTTCAGCAGATATTTGGAAATGGGCCCTTCCTGTACCAACATGATAATTTTCCTTGTCACATAGGAGAGGGTGTGTATGAATAGTTTGAGTAGACAGGGTTTTAAGAAATTACTAACAATAAGGAATTACTGTGGAATGGAACTAAATATAAAGTGGAAACCTTTAATCCACAAGGAGACCGGAAACGTATTTCCATTTTCCCTTTATGGATTAGAGATTTTCACTTATAATAAGTACCAGACTGTCCAAATAAAAATGTTTATACCAATTTCAATAAACAGACAAACCTTTTGAAAAATCTTATCGTTTATTTCCCCCGTACTTATTGAGGCAGCAAAGCTTTGCCTTGTGAATTGACCATGCAGCTGGAAATAGAAGAGGTTTTTAAATTATTTATTTTTATTGGTTTAATTGAAATTGTAATAATTAATATAATTATTCTATCATCTAATTTAACTTCAATTTACATTGGTTATTACGCATCCTTTTCTTATAGGAAGGAATGGCAATTTCTTCCCTTGTCTGATTATATTAATAACACAGGTCAACACACATTTTGGTGCCGACGATTTTTAAGTGATCTTAGGTAATTTTAAGATGTAGAATTCAAAAATAACTTCATATTTGTTCTATCAGGTATAGTTTTCGAGATATCAACGTCGCAACGTCGCACAATGCAGAAATAGCAGTCATCAATGTGGTTTCTGGGTTCCCTCCCAACCATCGGCACACCAAATTTCAGACTTCTCCTTTGTCCATTAGTCCATTGCCGTAAGTGTTCCGTACAAATTTTACACACGTGTGGTGCCCACGTTTTGTCTTGGTCACCAAGCTTAACGCCAAAGTATCCAAGGTACGCTTTTTTTAGATAATTATGGCGCTGATAATCATGGCGGTTTTTTTTAGTAAAGTTTGTGGCCATTTATCGGAAAAAAACGCCACGAACTTTTTCCCAGACCTATTATATCAACCTCCGTACCGTAACAAATAGTAAAAGCACATTAAGTTAGTCGCGCTGTATCTCAAAAACTATAGCTGCTAGAGAGAAACTGTTTTCATATTTGGAATCAACACATCAAATATGATCAAAATCAGTTCTAACAATCCAGGCACCAAATAAAAAAATTTTTTTTGTAAACCTGTGTAATAACACTAGTCAACACACATTTTATAACTATGACGACACATAGTGTTCTTAGTAGTAATTTGTATGTAGAATCCGGATCTGCTTTTAGATTTTTTCTATCACGTCACGTTTCCAAGTTATGCACTTCGAGACTTCTATGTTAAAGTAATGGATGTGAAGAGAAGCGTCTGCAATGTTAAACTATCCATATTTTGGGGCCGCAAGAAAATTTATCAGGCCCCAAACACTGAATAATTTAAAAATGTTTCATTGAAAAAAAAAGAAATTGTGCGTGCTACAGAAATTTCAAATTATATTCGTATTAAGCAGAAAAAATACTACTAAAAACTGCCCACTTGAATTTGGTTAAAATAAAAATCTTAAATTTTGTTGGCCAGTGTAATTACATGTGCTCATGTATAGAATATTACTGTACATTAAGCAATAAAATTCTAAATATCTGAAAATTAAGGTCTGTCTCAAAAAGGGCCGGCCAGCTGGCCGAGAGGGCTTTCTAGTTTTCGAGTCGGCCTGGTCGTGGTTTCGAATCCCGCCGTAGGCATGGATGTTTGTGTTTGTCCTGGGCTGCATACAGATATAACCTGTGTAAAAGGCGCAAAATGACCTTAGTAGTCGACGCCAAAATTTCTAATAAACCAACGTGTCTCAAAAAGATATAACCATCGTTTTTCACGTGTCGTAACATATTTAAGTTCCAAGGGTGATCCTTTCGACAGTTCGTTGGAGAAAACTACTGCATCTCTAAACTTCATTTTGGACTTATATGAAACAGCTTAGTTTGTAAATTCGTCAAACTTACATTTTGTGTCAATAATTAGCGGTAATTTACAATTCAAAATTGCTTACGCTAGCAAATCAAGCAGTCCTCTCCCAAAGCCAACTAGAAAGACAGGCCTGGACGCGGAAAAGTCACCTGACCACGGAAGTCCGAATAACATTGTAACCATCATTGTTTCAATCTTTATTTTTAACAGTCAGCATTTTTTCGTTTGTTGAAAACAATGGAGGTTTGATTGTTGGTCGGGCTGCTATGATCAGGTGACTTTTCCGCATCAGGGCCTTGTATTTATCGTTGGCCTCGGTCCTCTCCAACGCTGGCACCAGCGCGAACGCAAATCCTACGTAGTCAAAAAAGCAGCAGTGGTGCACCAATATGGCGGACAGCTGACGTTTGATGACGTCAATGAAAAACCTCTTTAGAGTTAGAGACTAATAATAACTTAAAACGTTATGGTCAGTGGCTTTTGGAAAATAGACTGTCTGATAATGTAAATAAGACGGTCTTTATGGTCTTTGCCTACAGGAAGAGAATTAAACCTATTTTAAAGATCCATTTGCAAATTATATATTTAAAGGAAGAGCAACATTATAAATATCTTGGTATTGTACTTGATAATAACCTCACTTTTGCCCATCGTATAAATAAATTGCGGGGTAAGGTGGGCTCCATTGCGGGAGCCTTGGATAAAATTCCTAGTTTGAGTAATACTGCAGCCAGAGAGATTTTTTTTGCAGCGCTACACTCGATAATAGTTTATATGCTTCCATTCTGGGGTCAAGCTTCGTTGTGTGGTATCCAAAAAAATGGCTAGAAGTTATAACAGAGCAATTAAGGTGATTTATCATACTTAAATTATTACACTCTGCACATGACGTATACAAATTGACAAATTTGTTAAGTCTTTTTGAATTGTATAATCTTGAGAGTTTAAAATTAATATATAGGCTCACTCATCAACAGCTTAAAAATAACTTATGCTGGATTAAGAACTATGATATTTATACCAATAATACTAGACATGCTGATAATATACACTACATGATCAAAGGAATTGGGACACCCCTGTGAACACGTGGACTGGACTGGGCCCGCTCATCAAGGTGGACGGAAACCTCAATGCTGATGGCTACAGGACCATTCTGGATAACGGGGCACTTCCAGCGCTGTGGGAACACTTCGGTGACAGGCCGTTCCTCTTCCAGCACGACAATGCGCCTTGCCACAAAGCAAGATCCATATCCGACTGGTTTCACGAGATGCGGGTTGAAGAACTGGATTGGCCCGCCCAGTCCTGATCTCAACCTCATCGAACATCTTTGGGACGAATTGGAACGACGTGTGAGATCCAGGATGGTTCGCCCTACATCTGTCCAGGAACTGACCATGACACTCCTCGAGGAATGGAGGTCAATACCTTGGACACATACCGTAAACTTGTGGACAGTGTGGAGGCAGTGATAGCAGCTCGGGGTTCAAACATACTACTGATTGAAGCTTTTTGCGGATACACGGTACAGCAACAGGTGTCCCAACTCCTTTGATTATGTAGTGTACGAGGCCTATGCGGAAAGTATCCGGAATGAGGCTACAAAAAATACAGTTCGAGCTCGCTTAAATGATTAGTTACCTTCAAAGTAAGCACCGTCTGCAGCAACGCATTTAGCCCAACGTTGCTGCCATTGGTCAAATCAAGTACGGAATTTCTCCTTTGGGATGGCCAAGACCTCCACCGTCGCATTTTGTGTTGTTCACATCCATATCCTCAAATCTCCGTCCTTTGAGCGCTTTCTTGATCTTCGGAAATGCGAAGAAGTCGCATGGAGCTAGGTCAGGTGAGTAGGGAGGCTGCCTGACCTGAGCGATATGGTGTATTATCAAGAATTGCTGCACGATGTTGTTTTAGCAATTCATAACACTCCGTTGTGGTCTTACCGATTTTAAAACAAAATTTGATGCAATGTCGTCAATGCACTCATAAGAGCTGCAAATTTCATTACGTCATCAGTGGAAATGTCGTCACACGATCCGGATAGGAAAAAGGTGCAAGAGTTCTACTTCTTTTCTGTAGCCTCAATCCGCATACTTTTCCGGCAGCCTTCGTACATTTGAATATGGTAAACACTGAAAAAGGGAAAACTTTTTACTTTCTCAACAGTTAAAAATTTTAATAATATCCCAGATTATGTTAAAAATGCTAAGTCTCTTAAGATTTTTACTCGACAATGTAAAAGATTGGTAAAAATGTAAAAAAAATTTATATTCGTAAAATATTCTTATTAAACAAATGTAAAATTTTTATATGTAAATACTTTTGGTGTATTAAGTTATAATTGGCATGTTAATTTATTTTGTTTGTATATTAATCAGTGTTTTTTTTGTATTTTGTATTATGCTTTACCTTTTTTGCATATTTTATATTTTATTTGTGCCTTTGACTTATACCAGATACATCGCTGCATGCCAAATTTTTCTTATACAAATAAAATTAAAAAAATAAAATTTTTTTGACAGGATCCATCTAGTAGGTTTTTAAATAACATGATGAAAACATATAATGTATTCTGATTCAACTTGAACCATTTTGCATATGTAAACATTATTGCATTGAATTGTGGCATAGATTTAACCAGTCTTTGTAAATTTTGTCCCTTACTTCTTTATTGCTTGTTTTAGGTCGTGCACAGAATCAAATTTTTCATCCATCTTGGTAAACTTTCTGGAAAGAATACCCATAAGTTCTCCATACCTTTGCGGTTCGGATAGCACGGTGCTTAGCCCATAACGTGGATGACGTTATCCAAAATCCTTTTCCAAGTGGATAATGCATTATCTTGCTGCAATATGAAAAAAGGTCCACCTAATTCATCCGAGAATGGTAGAAAATTTCTTCAAGCATTCTTTGATATACAACATTCGTCATAGTTCCTGAAACAAATGCTATTGGGGTCTATCCTCCTCCTCCTCCAAACTTGCCCAAACCATCATAGACCCGATTCCTTGTTTTCATTTAGAAAACAGTCGTTCTTCTTTTCTTAAATTCTGCTAGTAATGGCTCAATCCATCTGGTCCATCTGGTCGGCAGTCCCTATTACCTTGTTGATTGGGCCCATTCCACTCTCTTGTACTTTTGATGCTGTTTTAGAGGAGGACTTTTTTACATTTACAGTTTTTATTGTAGTCACGATTTGTTGATTTGGAAACGTTTATGTTGGGTTGTAAAGCTATTTAAACTCATAGTGGAATTGCTCATTTGCCTTTTATAACATGTTGTCCTTTTTGGCGGGAAGACAGGGTCTGCCGTCTCCCAGTGAATTTCTTTTGGGCCATAATTTCCATTAGATTTGGGCCATAATTTCATGTTAGGCGGTTCTCTCTTTCTAGGACAAGCAAACTGTCACTTTCAATACAATGTTGTGAATATAACAAGGAATTTAAACAGTAAAATAGTGTTCACATATGCAAAATGGTTCAAGTTGAATCAGAATTCATTATATGTGTTTTCATCATGTTGTTTAAAAAATTATTAAAAATGTTACGACACGTGAAGAAGATAGTTTCTATCATTTTGGGACAGACCTTATTCATTATTGTAAATAAATTTAATACATCAATGAAGATTAATTCAGTATTTTTTCACATGTATATTGTCTAGATCAGGACGAAATTCTTCATTCGAAGATTTAATATCAAGGTAAATATAATTCATGGATAACCTACGAAAAAACCTTTCAGATCATAACCAAATTTTGAGTGATTTACTAAAGGCAATCCAGTATATATTAACTGATGTAACAGCAGTTACAAAAGACGTTACGGACGATGGTGTATTGTTCAAAATTCAAAATTATCCAAATCAACCAGTCGTTTTTCTAATGTACGACAACCTTTCTAAATTGCACAATCAACAACTCAATGATCAAACTTCGGAATTGAAAAGTGGTAACGAACATTTATATTCTATCGAGTCGCCAGCGTCCTCGCCAATTTATTCTGATAGAAATTTAGATACTAGTGACGCTGTGTCAAATAAAGTTAAAGCCTTTTATGCTCCATTGACGAATGTGGAAACTCAAAGCCAACAAGGTAACATAGTAACAAACAAAATAAGTGATGTTGAAATTCATGATAGCAGTATTAATGGTGAAGAATTTATTAATAACAGTAGTGAAGGTTCACCAAGCGTACTAATGAAACCATTTCAAGAAAGTTTGCCATTTAGCGAAAACTCTTCTCCTTCATCAAACTTAAAGACTTCTGAAGAATTGAGCTCTGAATTAATATTATTTATGTGCAAATTCTGTGGAAAATGTTTTGAAACGTTTTTATTAGTGACAGAACATGAAACTACTCATTCGGCAGAGATATCGGAAAAAAGGTATCCTTGTACATATTGTGGAAAAATATTCAAGAGAATAGAGTCTAGAAAGAGGCACGAACGAATTCACTCGAAGGAGAGGCCCTTCAAGCTAAGAATGTATAAGGAAAAGAAGTAAAGGCTGGCGTAGGCGTAAGTGGCGTCATCCCAAGTCTGGCGGGAAATTTGTGCTGCAGAGAAGCCACCTTTCGCAGATGGGGCAGCTTTTATCACGTGATATAAACACAGCCTTTATTTCTTATCCTTTTACATTCTTTGATTCTTTATGCTGTTATAACAATGCATTCTCGCGGCCTCAGCTTTTCATATATCCTTATATTATTTTGCTTGTGCGTGCGTTGCTAAGGGTAAAGCAATTGCCAAGCAATAAAACAACGATGCGACGGTAAAACAATAAAATAACTTATGGCAACAAATGTTATTTTATGTTGGTCAGTAGGAAACTGTGAAAAGGATAATGATGAACTTTTATTGCCAACTGAAATGTTACAGGAAACATCCAAGGAATTCGAAGCAGTTGCAAAGTCTTCTTTTGACTCATAAATTAACTCGGATCCAATAACTCTAGACATTGAAAATCCAAATTTATTTGAAACAAATTCGCCTTCATACATTGCAGGCTTTTTAGCCAAAAAAATTCTTGAAAAAAATGAATGCATTGAATGTAACAAAAGTTTTAGTTGGTGATAAAAATTTATCAGATTCTAATTTTCCAATGGTTAAAACTTTTATAACCATATTAAATGCAATTGATTTTTTTTATAAAAAAATTATGTTCAACATCTTTTCCAGTGTCTAATTTTTTTATGGTATCTGCTTATTAATCACTTTTAAAAAGTAAGTGAATAAAAGTCATATTACACTCCGTCAAATTGTTTTACAACCACAAGAACTTTTGTGATTTATATTATACATAAAATATGTTTTAAGTCATAACTTTGACACTGGTTACAGTAACTTGTAGTTATCCTCTGACAAACGAAATATATTTTGGATTGAAACAAATATATTTTTTGCTGGTGACAACGAAAAAGAACTATTTGCTGGTATCACAATGTAAAAAAATGTTACAACCATCAAGAGTCCAAGGCACTAATCATAAGTTTAATAATGCGTTGTCCCCCCAATTTTGTTAATGACTTCAAATGAACGGTCTGGCATTGAATCAATTAACTTTTGCAACTCTGTAACGAAAGATTTTCCCATTCTTCCAAGAGCACCTGTTTCAACTCGTTCAGTGAATTAAATTGTCTTTTCCCTCTGTAAATGGCTCTGGTTAACATACCCCATACATTTTCTATCATGTTTAAATCTGGAGAACAATGTAATGACTTCTGTTTTGAAATACTGTAATGCCACTTTGGCTGTATGAAACGAATAATTGTCTTGTTAAAATCATCTCCACCTAAATGCGAACCGAAGGTTTTCAATTGTTGATCAGTTGTTTGGATGTTGTCTTTGCCATTCTGGAGAAGACATCGGGTTCCTTGCGTAGTTCGTGCCAATAATATCTGTACCAATCCGGACCATCTAGATTAAATTTTTTTCCGTCACTGAAGCTTTAGAGTTTAGTTCTGAATAGTGTTTAGTTGCTGACAATTTAGGGAGTGCATGAAGTTGTGTAAGGACAGAGCCCTTGACGAAGATAAATTTGAAAAAGTTGAGCAGGAAAAATGGGCATATAATCAGTCACATTGAAATCTCCAACAATAAGAAATTTGTCGCAGGTTCAGAGAGAGATTGAAGATAACTTGTCTAAGAACAGCTGATATTGAGCCGGATTTTTGTATGGTGGAATATAGATTACTCCATTATGAACTTTCAATGGCTAAAGGTCAACCAGAGTAACAATATAATCTATCGGAGAAATGAGATGTATGTTTTGGCCAAAACATTTTACTAGGCCAAAACATACATCTCATCTATTCAGAATTCGCAAGGCAAACTGTTAGACCTTGTTTTTGTCAATTTTCTCCTGTTTCAAGTTTCTCCTGTTTCAAAGACATGAAGACATTTTTCATCCGCCCCTGCATATAATGAAAAAAAAAGATCGTTGTGAAAAAAAGTTCCCCGGCTGGGACTTGAACCAACAACCTGCAAAAACTTACGAGATGCTGGGCGCACGCTTTACCGCTGCCGCTGCCAAATTATGTACGCTTCTTCAGGCGCCCAAATTTCAGGCAATTATCTCGCGAACCGCTGAATAGCGCGCGCTACGGCTCCGCACACATACACAGGCAAGGAGCTTCTACGTATACGCCAAGTCTCACCTGAATCCGTTTCTCCAACGGCGTACCCTCTCCTTGTTAGAGGAATGTGATAAAGTCGATGATATGGTTCAAAGCTTTTATGATACTTTTCATCGCATACTCTCTTTTTGTGTCCGTATAATTAAAGATAAAAAAATTAACAGTTATCCCATCTGGTTCACCAATGAAACAAAAAATTTATTAAAGCTCAAGCACAAATCAGAATGAAACTTAAAAGAAACCCTCTACCCTCATATAAAGAAGAATTTAGTCAATTGCGATCCAAAGCCAAAGCACTCATAAAACGAGATTTCAAGAACTACATGTCATCTGCCCAATCCAAAATTAGATCAACCCCCAAAATTTTCTGGAACGTGATAAAAAAAGCTTAAGGGCTCCAACAATGCAAGCTTTAATAACAAAATGTTCTTAAATGGTGAATGCTTAAACTCCTCGGAAGATATTGCAAATGGCTTTGCAAAAAACTTTAACTCTGTATTCAATCCCTCTACCAGTGATAACTCAAAATACTTCGAGGAAGTCTTCCCACGCAATTATATTCTTAAAGACAGGGTGGAATCACCAGGGCCTCTCAGCGTATTCTCATTCTCTGAAATTCATACAGCCATCTCCATTCCCTCTTACGTCTGCAGTGCTTTTCTCATCTCCCTCTAAAACACGTCTTCAATTTTTTCAATCAAAACCGGCACTTTTCCTCAATTATGGAAAAATACCCAAGTTGTTTCTTTGTACAAAAACAAAGGTGATTCAAACAATATCAAAAATTACCGCCCCATTTCTATACTTTGTTTTCCAACAAAAATTTTTGAATATGCGGTCTATCAAAGAATCTATCCCATTGTCTCGCCCCATATTTCTCCATTCCAGTATGGCTTCATGAACGGTAGATCAACTCAATCGAATCTCATGGATTGTATGCATCTCATTGGTGATGGGATTGCCCAAAACTGTCAGGTTGACCTAATATACATGACAAGCTGGACCATTTTCTCCTTATTAAAAAACTTCTACAATTTGGATTGCATCACTCGCTTGTCAAATGGTTATGCTCATACCTTACTGATCAAACAAATTATGTTGTCATAAATGGCACTATCTCCAAAAGCTTCATATCCTCCTCAGGAGTGCCCCAGGGTTCAATCTTAGGACCATTATTATTTCTCCTGATCATTAATGTGATCATTAATGACATACAAGAAGTAGTAAAATCATCCTGTTTTTATTCGCAGATGACATCAAAGTGGGCAAAATTATTCGTTCCCCTCTTGACTGCTTTGATTTGCAACTAGATCTGTATTCTTAACTCTTGGTGTATCGAAAATAAAATATATACTAATGAAAAGTGTCACTCAGTCACTTACTCACTAAAATGTTTCTTCATAGCTTCTCGTATACCCTTAATGGTTCTTCTCTTGATAAACTACCACAAAGGATCTAGGGGTATTTTCTTAAGCACAACCTATCTTTCACCGACCATATAAACCACATTATCTCTAAAGCCTATAGGATCTCTTATTTCATTGTTCGAAATTCCCTAGTAAGACCCGGCTTAGAGTATGCTTCGACTATCTGGTCACCGTACAATGTACGTTTCAGCGGCGTCTTGAGAAAGTTCAAACTGATTTTCTACGCTCTCTTCTTCACTTATCAAATCATAAATTCTTCAATGAAAATTATATGCTACAAACTCTTACCTCAGATCACTTTCGTTGTGAAACGCTACTTAACAGACGTATTTATCTCGTGAAGCGCGCTTTTTATTTCAAGCGGTTTCAGTTCAAATATATCGCCCAGGTAATAAAGAATAATTGGGAAATAGTAACTGGATAAATTGATAACTCAGTTAAATTATAACACTTCGGCCATTTTTAAAATTTTAAAAAAACTGTGATGTCATATAGCAAAAATTTCATTGTGCATTTGTTGCACGGGCAACATATTCAGTAACTTATATTAATTTCTTTGAATTTTTCTACCTGATAATTGAGGTGCTGTGCTTATATTTACCCAGATTATAGTCTAAGAAGCTTAAGTCTGAAATTCAAGAGATAAGAAATTACGACCCCAAAGTGAAAGTAAAGTTTAATTAACAATGGGTCGTATGAATAAAAAAAGGGAATGCTTTCTAGTCAAAAGTAAAAGCTAAAGCATTTGCATGCAAGTAACTAGTCAAAGTAAAAGCATTTCCTTAATTCCGTATGAATAAACGTTACCTTTTACTTCCGAGCAAATGCTAGTTCGGACAAGCATTTGATAGTATCACGCGGTATCACGTTGCAAGATGGCGTCTTCCAGCGAAAACGACAAGCAGCTAACTTTCGTCAAGTTATTAAACAGTTTCCCAGTTCTTTTGGACAAACCACAAGTTCCATCGGTGAAAGCTAAGAAAGCACAAGCCTTAGATGACATGCTGGCGCAAGTGGTGAGTAGAATGGGAGTGGAAATGACGACAAAACAACTTTTAAAGAAAATCAACAACATGAAAACAGAAGTGAAAAAAGAAAAGCGATGTGAATACAACAGGCAATCGCAAAATAATTTTAAATGATTGGGAGAAAGCTTTTTTAGATCTTATGAACAGACAAGAAAACCCAACAATTGTTACTGTTCCGGGTGAGTATTATGAATAGGCTATCGTGTACGCATATATAGCATAATTAATTCTCGGAAAGCATGCTTTGTTTATTCTGTCTGTGGTTGAATGCGGAAAAAGTTGCATAAAAGACCGAAGAGAGTGATAAAAAACAATTCTTTTATTATAGGAGGTATGACTGCGGGAGGAGACAAGAGTTCAACAAACCTATGCACCAATACATACGAACCCAAAGACGATTGTGAGAAACTAGATATTCCTGATACCCATCCACCTTTGCCAAAACCTCCCACAAAGCGAAAACTTCAGCCTTGCCCCTTAGAAGCTTACGAGACAGAGGAAACTAAAGCTCTCTCTGCCAATGACTTGCACAGATTGTTGCTAGAGCAACTAAGCCTGATAAGATTGAAAAAAGAGAAATTGATGCAAAACGCAGACGTTTCCACCCAGGTGCTCTACATCTCCACCCCATCTTCTGCTGACGATTCAAACTGTTCTCAGTCTGCAGCGTCTGGAAGTGGTGATGACGCATAATAATGTAATAAAATGTGTGTAATAAAGTAAAACATTTTGTAAATAGTTTACTCATCTCTCATACATACCTAGTTTATCATATTTAACACAGAGTCTCGTAATATTTGTTTTAATCAAAAATATATTTTCTTGTAGGATAGTAAAGTTTTTGATTGATTTTTGCTGCAATCTGATTATGGGAGAGTTTAAAGTACTTTGCATTCAAATAAATACCAAATATGAGCATAAATTCCCGAATCTCGAGAATGAAAGATGGCCGAGAAGGCTAACCCCTAATTTACATAATATTAATAATAAATAATATAATACGTAATATAACTTGATATTACTAATAATATTACAAAAGAAAATAGGATGGGATAATTTGAGTGAAGGGTAAGTTTATATTATTTTATAAAGTTAGATATGTGAAAAAAGCATTCTCCCAAATTACTTAGTTTAAAAAAAAAGTAATTTATTTATAGTTATTTTGGCATACAGCAGAGCGTCTATAGCTTTAAAGAATTGTATTTTTACGCCGATCATTCAGAATACGTGCAATACGTTCCCTTTGTTGCTGTCCTCCACGCCTTACTACAGCAACGGTAAGGTCGTCCTCACCCCGTGATTCATCATCACTGTTATCGTCTTCGCTCTCGTTATCATAGTCGTTGCTGAACTCCGCAAAGTCATCATATTCGTCTTCCAAGTACTTTGCCACATTATGCAGAATGCAACAGGAAACGATTATAGCGCTTACTTTATGTAAAGCTACTCGTACCTTGTAATGCAAAATGGGAAACCTTCGCTTAAGTTGGCCAAAACGGCGCTCAATAATCACGCGCTCACGTGCCAAAACTTTGGCGAATCTGGGTTCTTAAACGGTGTGAGGAGCCAAGGGGCAATCCCATATCCCGCATCGCCGATTAACAGCGTGTTATGTGTTTTGAAATTGAAGAAGAACGAGCTAATCTCATTCACCAAAAAAGTGTTTTTGACACGTTAAAATCAATCATGTTACTTAGCTTGATTTAAAGACACAGTGAAACACAAAAAGAACTTCAGAACTACGGAGCATGTGTAGCCTGGACATTTATTGCTCAACGTTATTGACATTAATGATAACCGAAAAAGGCATATCAACAAGAATAATAATTCTCAAAATATCAACAATGAAAAACGTGCAAAATCGTTTTTAAAAACAATTGGTGAAAAACAATTGCAATCAAAAATAATAAAGAAAAACAAATACATGAAGATGTAAATTGTTAGGCTTGCACTAACATTATTGTGACGTCTTGAAGAATTTGCTACACTTTATTCATATAACTGCACCCCGGGAAAAAGCTTTAGCTTGGACGCTTTAGCTTTAGCATTAGCTTATAGGAAAAGATTTTGCTTTAAGCAAATGCTTCTAGCAAAAGCATTTACATGTTTTTATTCATATCATATGCTTGTCTTTAAGCAAGTACTTAATGAAAAGCATATCCTTTGATTTTATCAGGTGGAAATCCTGAGATCACGCACTTCCTTCGGAAGGGAAGTAAAGCCGTTGGTCCCGTGTAGTCGTTTGCCGGCTGCACGTTAAAGAACCCTTGCGAGGCAAAATTTGCGGCCCCTATAACGCCGTCCTGAAATGACCATAGCAGTTGAAAAGGACGTTAATACCAAACAAACCAACCAAACCAAACCTTTGATTTTATTCATACGATTGATTAAATCGCGTCCCGGTACACCCCCAACTTAATGCAAACAAACAAATCTTTTAATCTCGTAACCTCCCAAATAAAACGATAAACCACCCAAAATTTAATTTAAGACAGGTAATAATAACAGACCAACTCCAAACAAAATTATTTTATTGCTATACTGAATAAATGAATGCAATAGCTAATAGATGAGATAACAGAGTACAAGGCTTCAATGAAGACGACGTCCAAGTCCAATGGGAGGTAAAGTCATGAAACACGTTCAGAGGATGAATGGCTTTGGGACAGTCCTTACCCGGAAGAAGACAGTCTGGTAGCAAAAAATCGTTTGGAACTCATTGGAAGGAAAAACTGCAAACGCTCCGTGAGGATTGGCGTAGTGAGCAGAAAAAACTTCAGGGAAGTGGTAAAGATAAAAATAAAACAAACCCGTCGATCAGAGTGTGGCTCCTAGAAAAAAATACAAGTAAAAAAAAACCCCACAAAGCATAAAAGAACAAAAAAACTAGAATAATTAGTGAAAGCAGAATGATTAGCAAGAAAGAGGGGCAAGAAAAGCACAGGCAAACAAATGAGTAAGACATTACCACATACACTACATGATCAAAGGAGTTGGGACACCTGTTGCTCTACCGTAAAGCCGCAAAAACCTTCAATCAGTAGTGTGTAGGACCACCCCGAGCTGCTATCACTGCCTCCACCCTACATGGCATACTGTCCACAGGTACTGACCTCCATTCCTCGAGGAGTGTCGTGGTCAGTTCTCGGACAGATGTAGGGCGAACCCAACTGGATTCTCACACGTCGTTCTATTCGTCCCAAAGATGTTCGATGGGGTTGAGATCAGGACTCTGGGCGGGCCAATCCAGTTCTTCAACCCGCATCTCTTCAAACCAGTCGGATATGATCTTGCTTTGTGGCAAGGCGGATTGTCGTGCTGGAAGAGGAACGGCCCGTCACCGAAGTGTTCCCACAGCGCTGGAAGTGCCCCGTAATCCAGAATGGTCCTGTAGCCATCAGCATTGTTTCCGTCCACCTTGATGAGCGGGCCCAGTCCAGTCCAGGAGAAACGCTCCAGGTGTTCACAGGCGTGTCCCAACTCCTTTGATCATGTAGGGTAAAGGAGACTAGGGGAGGAAATTGATTTCTAGACATAGCACAACATGGGGCTGAGAACAAAGTGGCTAAAGAGAAATCAGAAGCACACCCCGGATCGACCACGGGCTGAAAAAGAAAAGGAATACATGATAAAATAATTAAAGGAAAGCAGAAATAAGGTATTCATACATTAAAGAATGATCTAAGAAAATAAACAAATTAAATAACAAGCACTAGGAAATTAAAAAAAAAAAAAAATGGAATTCAGTTCGTAGGACGCAGTCCATAATTTCAGGGTAAAACTTTCCAAAAGAACTTGGAACCGCACATAACTGACCTGGAGGCAGTCTTAATCAGTGAATCTAGCATAAATGAACCATAAAAGTTGCCAGAACACGAGAAAGTCGCTCGGCACAGCAATTGTCACGGCTGTCGAATCCCGCGTTGAGAAAACTATGAAGACGGTCCATCATCGATGAGTTACGACATTGAACAAGTTAAGAACGGAACTTACCGCAGTCGGCCGTTGAAGTTCCGTTCGTGAGGACGGAAAAAAAATTAAACCTGGAAACGAACGTCGCACGCATATTCAAAATTCATTGAGGCAAACTCGTAAAGATTAAACTGTAGAATCGGAGAATATTCGCTTGTTGATTAAGCGAGCCATCCTCAATATCTCAATTTTTGGATGGAATTAAGGCCTGAATCGAATACGCCAGACGACTTCATAGACAAGGCCGTCTACCTTCTCCGTCCACAGTTTTTCCATTCTCACTCAAAAACTACCAAAAAAAACTAAAAGCCCGGAAGCCCTCGAGCTCTACGCGCGCCTGAAGTCAGAGGAAAAACAGGAAAAATGCAAGAAAATGCGCTTGTTCGTTATATCAATTGTTTCAATCACAAAGAATAACTCGTTAAAATATAGCACATAGTGGGTAATAAAAAGTTAAAGAAAACAAGAAAATTTACCAATTTAAACGAAAATAATCACGCAAAAGAAAACTATAAACAGAAGAATTAAATTCTCAAGAAAATATTATTAAATAAAACTAAATTTCAATAGCAACCGATTCTAAAGGCAGATCGCAAAATATAATAAAAGTGAAGGCTGTAAAAAAACTTTAACCGAGAAACTTACCATAATATTGTCCAAACTACATTACGAGTCATTATCGAAATGTTCTAACAAAACAACATAATAACCTTATTCTATTAATGATAAGGAATTACGTTATTGGTAAAGATGAGAACTCAGGCGAGATCACCAAAGAAAATACTCATCATGGCTTTAACGAAGACCTCGAATAACTGCTACGTCCCGTAAAATTGGAGTCTCGTAAGCTTAAACAATTAGTGCAAATACCTCACTGGGGGTAAACTACCTTAGTGACTACACCAAAAGAAATCTATCAAATAAGTTTTGAGCTTATAAAGCAAAGTAGTCTGGCCAGGATCGTCAGGATCCGAACAAATTATAGTGATAAATGGGAGTAACTAGGCTAGGAATAAAGACGCTTTCCGAACGCGTCATGTAGACCCTTTTTAACTCCGTTTAGTCGGGTCTTAGACAGACACTCAAGAGGTAAATCGTAAAGCTGGGAGATAGTACAAGAAGGGGTAAACCAGTATACTAATCGAAACCCAAAAACACCTGCTCCGGAGGGAGAGGGAGAATCGGAAGCCGCGACGCTAAGGGACATGGGGCGACAAGGTGAGTCGAAGCGAGAAGGGAAAAGAAATGTAAGGTTTGGAGCAAAGTTACATAGATTGGATCTATGACGGGGAAGCTCAGCAGAGGAGAGGGGGAAAAAAATTTCCTTGACCTCAAAACAAATGAGGCGATTTAGCAAGAACGCTACACTCGACGCCTACTGCTTATTCAAATTATATAATTCACATAACCTATTCTGTTAGATTTCACAATTTCCTAAAACTACGCATTCCCAAACTAAACTCAAGAAACATTGATATATTTTATTTACCACTGACTAAGAAATGTATTACAAACAATCTCCCTTTCAATCGATTATGTAAATTAGGCAATATATTCTCAAATTTAATTGATATTAACTTTTTAAATTATAATGAATTTAAAGTTATAATTTATGAACATCTAAACTCTTTTTGTTATTACTGATGCTTATTGTAAAATTTTTGTTTCAACATTTGTTTTGATGTTTCAATTTTTTTTCTTGTATTTGTTTTGAAGTTTCAATTTTCAATTTTTTTTTCTTCTATTTGTTTTCCTGTAAGCTGTCATTGGGCATTTCTAAGCCTGTTGCTTGCAATAAATAAATAAATAATGCTTGTTTTTATATTTCAAATTTCAGATACTGTGAAATTGTAAAATCAGTTCTTTTTCTCGTTTATAGAAAAATGTACATTGTAGGCATTGAAGAAGATTGTCACTCTTTTATAATTTTTGAAATCCTTGCAGGGGGGGGGGGCAGATTCACAAGGAGGAGGAGGAGTCGTTTAAAAATGATCCAATTGCCTAACGTATTATTATTAAACTGAAACTGAAATGGTGAGGTTTGAATTTGACAAACGGTGGCGCCACAAACATTGCCGAGCTGAATTCGAGAGGCAAATAATAAGTGAGGAGGAACTTCAGCTTCTTTGTGTCGTTTCACAAAGTTCCTTAATATTTTCTGTTCAAGACTATCAGGTAACTTATGTAGTCATGTAAAATCTGTATCATATGATAATAATATCTGAATTTGTAAATTCTATTAAATGCCACTCTGAGGAATGGAAACGAGCTAAACGCCTGCGCATTAAGCGATTGCCAATTATAATATTGACAATGCAAAGCTTGCGGTTTCATACCGGTAGGTGCGCATCCGTCTCTACGAAAGCAGAATCGATGGATATATATAATACTATATTCACTGACTCTGTATAAGAGCAAATAAATTATTTTTTTTACGTTTTCAAAATTTAATAATAATGATGTAAATGAGTTTAAAAGGAATTTTTCTTGATTGATATTTAACTCTACGTATTTTTTAATTATTTATTTTGCTTTATAATACAAAGATGAGAGGATGGTTTAATATAAAGTAAATTTTAAAAAAATGAACAAAACACTATCTTTAAAAAAATTAGTACAGTGACCAAAGAATAATTTATACAAAAATTTTAGAGTTATATGCAGGGTTATTCAAATCGTAATAAAAAAATTTAAAGGGTTTATATAAAGGTCAAGGTAAACACAAAGTCCTATGAACATGGGTCCAATTTTTATTTCTTTTCAAGTAGTGACTGCATGAACTCTTAGAAGACACACCTCCTGCAATCCGTCAACAGATGTGGTTCCAACACGATGGGCCCCCTCCTCATTTTGGTAGAGTTGCTACTGAATGACTTGTAGAATAAATCATTAGATGGTCAGTAAGGGTTTTAATTGTAAAGAAAAATAGGAAAGAAAATTCCGCAGCCTGGTTCGAATGGGCCCATAGCATGGCCACCTCGCTCACCGGACCTTAATCCACTGGAATACTATCTGTGGGGACATTTGAAACAAATGGTGCACAGTGTCCAGATAGACACACGGGCACAATTAGTGGCCAGAATAATAGCATCGGCTGACGAAATTAGACATGATCATGAGGTAATTACAAACGTATACGAGTCACTTATTCGACGATGCAATGTCTGCATTCAGGCTCAAGGAGGCCACTTTGAACATTTCTTGTAACTTGAAAAGAAATAAAAATTGGACCCATGTTAATAGGACTTTTTGTGTTTACCTTGACTTCTATAATACCCCCTTAAATTGTTTTACACACGATTTTAATCACCCTGTATATCAATACACTATGTATATCTGCAATCTATAAAATTCTTATAATTTTTATACATTTTATGAATCTTATAAATCTTAAAATTTTTCCAATAATATGATTTTTTATGTTATATTATTATATATTATTATCTTAATTATATTTATCTATCTTTAATAAACTAATTTTTATATATAATTGAAAGGAATATGCATTTAGTAAGTGATAATGATGGAATAATGACAATTGTTTCGGCTGCCGCCATTATCACTATCAAACATTTATGGTTACGATGAAGATAAGAGTTAAATAAAATCTTGCAATCATTCCAAGAAGGACTTCAGCTGCGAAAAAGCGATCGTCACGTGCCCATGTCAACAGTGCTTAAAAGATGAATAGAAAAGTAACAGTGCATTTGTTACGGTCAATGCGATTAATCGGTTATTATTAAGTAGCTGATAACCCGGCGTCTCCCGGGACTTTATCTTCTTGTTGGATAACCTGATAAACATCTTCACCACCGGGGAATGTCACTGGATACTTTAAATCCATCTTTCCTTGGGATTGGCCTTGCCCTTGACGTAGAAGCTCCCTCCTGCTCTATAGTCCAACAATTGTTGGCAGTTTCAATTATTGGACATTGTTACAACAGAATTTAAGCAATACCACCAATGACGTATATTAAAGATAGACTCCGAATCCTATTGTTGTAACTTGAAGCAAATTGGGAAGCTCCATGCCCAAAACTGTCATGGCCGAAAGTGAGTGAAGATTATGCAAAACACATGGCTAAACACAAGAGTAGCTGATTAATAATTCTTTCACACACCGATAACGGAGTGATAAGTTTATCTTTTCGTTTACTTCAAATTTGAAGTATTTTATTATATTTTATAAACAATTTTTCGATCATGGTTTCAATTTCAATTTCGTTTCGATTGTCTTTCAGTTACGTATTTTTGATTTATTTTTGTGGAAAATGATTCCTGATCCTTTTTCTTGTGTGCGTGTGTGTGTACAGTTGTACGCAGTTTAACTTTGAGGATTGGTTTTGAATTAAATATTCCTCAGGCCCAAAATCTTCAAAAACAAATCAGCCAGACAGCTAATTACTCCACGGCTCACTCCTGCCCAGAACTATCATGGCTCAATTTGCTTCACTTTTTGCCGCTGTTAACAATAGGATTCGGAGTCTATCTTTAATATACGTCATTGAATACCACGATCTATAGATATTCATGGTCATCGAGCTCCATTGTTAAAATGAAGCTAAAGTTTCTAGCTCCCAATAGGGCGGGAACTCTATTTCATTTCAAATTTACTTTCATTTTCAGTTTCAATGAAAAACCTCTATCGCAGGTCACGGTCGGCCCTGATTCGATCTACGCGGCACCTGGCGCGATCTGTTTTCTTTAGCTTCTCGAAACAATGGAAAATGGCCGAAGCTCGATGACCATGGATATCTATAGACCGTGACAATACATAACTAACAATTCGGTTTTTTCCTATTTGACTGCAGCGCGCATGGTGTCAAGACCTGAAAAGACTGGTTGGTAACACATTGTTTACACGTTTCGTTCATTTCAAAACGCGATAAACTTTTACATTATTTCCTATAGTTTACACAAATCATGAGCATTAGCTGTTGCGCATATGGGTGCACTAATAGGTAAAAAATTGGTCGGTGTACCACAATGAAATTCGTGAACTGGGAACGGCTGATGTAAACATGCAACAAAGAATAACCTAAGCATTAGGAAACAGTCAGTACTTTAACAATCTACGTCGTTCTCGGAGCACTGCATTACTTAACGTGTCGATAAACCAATTACTCAAATAAATTTAGCACTGATAATTCGCACATATTAAATAACGGGAGCGCACTCACGTGAACGCCGTCAAGAGCGGGCCTCAATGCAAGCCGGGCAAAACGCGGAACCTGGCGCCAGTTCGCATAATGCTGCTTGCTCGCAAATTGCCTCTGCTGAAGTCGCCTGGGCTGAAACTCCGTCCTAAGGCTGCTCCTCTTCTCGGGCTGCGGTCGGTATCGCCGTCGCAATGTCAGCACTTTCCCTTGTTCCGCTGCCTCGTCCTCGTTCATCCGTTAACACCTCATCGGTGGCCTTTCGTCGATGACGCCAACTTCTAAAACTCCCGTTTCTATGCTCGGGTTAATTACTTCTTTCTCTCCGTTCTTCAAACTCATTCGTCCTATCTTTTATCTTCTTATTCTCTTCAACATAGTTCAAATTCCTTCTATCACTCCTTTTCCCAACCGTTCTCCTTGGAATCTTAATTTGCTCCTCCTGTCTTTTTTTTTTCTCTTCTCCTTCCTCCCCTTTCCACTTTCTTCCCTTTCTCTTGGTCTCGTCCGACCTCTCTTATTCCTGGCGGGGGTGTTTTCTTTCTATAGCGCTTTGCTCCATTCTTTTTCTGTTTTCCTTCTTCTTCTCTTTTTTTTCTCTTCTGTCATTAAATTCTGGACGATGCTCGTCCTTAATTTCTGACACCCTCACACTCCATCTCTGAAGTATTTTGCAATACCATGACCTACTG
This sequence comes from Rhysida immarginata, assembly GCA_023313115.1. Lineage (NCBI taxonomy): Eukaryota > Metazoa > Arthropoda > Chilopoda > Scolopendromorpha > Scolopendridae > Rhysida > Rhysida immarginata. Next base: position 65,566 of record JAHWFO010017367.1, read on the forward strand.
TATTATTACAGACCTGTTTTACTGAATAATTTCCATTATTGCTTTTCGCATTTCTAAATTTTGCCATGGCGCTGCTTAACCTCCCTCTCTGATTGTTTCCAACAATAAAGGCTACGTTGTTGCTTGGAGTAAGATGGTCCAACCAACGCCACCTAAAAAACAAAGCCTGGTCACTGCATCATCACACCTGGGCTGACAATTCAACTTTCATTGTTTACAACAAACGAAAAAGCACCCGATGTAATCAATCGGCCTCGGTGGCTCAGCAGGTTGCGTGATCGCCTCTGATGCCCGAGTACGCGGGTTCGATCCCGGCCGAGGACGACGAGGATTTTTCAGGGGTAAATCCTGAGATCACGCACTTCCTTCGGAAGGGAAGTAAAGCCGTTGGTCCCGTGTAGTCGTTTGCCGGCTGCACGTTAAAGAACCCTTGCGAGGCAAAAATTTGCGGCCCCTATAACGCCGTCCTGAAATGACCATAGCAGTTGAAAAGGACGTTAATACCAAACAAACCAACCAAACCAAACCGATGTAATCAGCGTTTTATTGCTTGTTGTAAACAATGAAAGTTGGATTGTCAGCCCTGGTTTGATGACGCAGTGACCAGGCTTTGTTTTTTAGGTGGCGTTGGATGGTCGGGTGACTTTTCAGTGACGTTAAAAACAAACAGAATAACCCCCGTATTCAGAATGAGCGCTCATGCTCTTGCTTTTACTCAAATCATTGTTGAGAACGAATTCAGCAATGGTCCTGAGTAAGAGCAAGAGCAAGAACGCTCATTCTGAATACCGGCCTAAGCATTCATTTCATTAACCAAATTTAATTTTTTTTTATTCGCTATTTAAGTCCCGTTTAAAATAAAAGATTCTATGCAAAAACATTTTTAATACGTTATGTATTTTTTTATTTTGTTTGCACTACATTTTGTTTATCTCAGTTGACAAGAAAAGGGGGGTTAAGCAGCGCCATGGCAAATTTGAGAAATGAGAAACAACAATGGAAATTATTCAGTAAAACAGGTCTGTAATAATATAGTAGGTCATGGTAATACAGACAGAACTAAATCAGTACTCACAGCCTTTCTTTGATATTCTAAAATGTTAAGGATGGAATGTCGTATTTTCCTGGGCAAACCCAACTAGACACAAAATTCCAGTGCGAGAATTTTAAAGAATTCTTTTCATTTTTCCAAAGTGAATATATACTTTATTAAGGATTTTTCATGTGTTCTTATTTATATTCAAATTCAGATTTTGCAGAATTTCATCAAACAAACGGACCGAGCAACGCCGGGCATATAAGCTATACTCTGTCCAACGAAAGTTGGAGTGGGCGTGTCCAGTTAAACTTCCTATTTCAATTGTTAGACATTGTTGCCAATGTAGAATCAACAATGTCTGACAATTGAAATAGGAAGTTTAACTGGACATGCACACTCCAACTTTCGTTGGACAGGGTATAGTTAATAATAAATAATAAATGCCATCAAACAATGCCGATACAAACAATGTATACATAACCTTGGCAACATGGCGATGACATTTGCCGATTATAATATAGATAATAACCGGCTATGATTATTACTAACCAAATAAACCGGTTAAAGTGAATAATTTATGAGAATTTATCACATTAACCAGTTGTTATTAATAATTCCCAATGAAGTTTGGTCAGTTTAGCTTGATATTTCCATTACCCATGCGTATATTTTCCCGCATCAGGTCCTCACTATTGTGCAAACGTATGATAGCTTTTGAGAGCGCGCAAGTTTTGTTTCTCTGTTGGCAATAGCTATACAAAATCAGTTGATTGTTTATTTTGGACTTAGGCGCCTGTATAGTTCATTTTCGGCAGTTTCGATTGTTCTGCATTCTGCGTAGCGTCAATTTGAAGTTAGTTTTGCTTTCTGTTTCTAGCGTGTTCATAACTGTTTTAAATTTTTCACAAATTTTACTGTATTTGTAAGCACAATGGATGATGATTTAGAAGTCATGAAGTCAGTTTTGACGATCATTTGGACATGCTGAAATCGAAAATAGGAAAAAAAAAATCACCAGTTGTATACAAGAGAAAAGTATAATTCAGAAAACAAGAGAAGAGTATAATTGAAAATTAAGGAAAACAAAGAGAAGACGTTTGGCAAAATACTATAAAATTATCAACCACTATCAAGATTTGTAAGAATTGGTATTGTTGAAAACTATCATTCTAGGTCAAAATAAAAAAGATCCGACTATTTAATTTACTTGTATGGAGGAGAATTTTAAAATAATTAATGAGGTTCATATTGCAATCGGCCATGGAGGGCGAAATAGAATGATGAGAGAGGTTAAGGCAAAATATGAAGCGTTCAGAGCTGAAGTGGATCAAGTCCACAGGTATTAGAAAAAGTTGTTTGTTGCGGATTAAAACTTGTTAACGGTATCTATCTATCTATCTATCTATCTATCTATATATATATAAAATCGGCTAATGTCATCGCTTTGTTGCCAAGGTTACGTATACATAGTTTGTATCAACATTGTATGATGGAATTTTTATATCAGCATTGCTTGATGTTACCTTCAGTCTCACAGAGAGGGAGCAATGGTTCCTCCTAATTCTCCTTCTACATGTTCGAGGAGCCACCTCTTTTGATGATTTAAGAACTGTTAACGGAAATTCTATTCTATATTCATCCTTCCAAGAAGCCTGCATTTCAAGGGGCCTACATGACTGATGATGACTTGGAATGGGATACTTGCCTAAATGAGGCTGCAACTCATGAAATGCCAATAGAGCTTAGGCAAATATTTGCATTTATCTGCATCATGTGTCAACCATCTGATGCAACCAAATTGATCTATAGACATAAAAACAGTCTTATGGAAGACTATAAGAGACGCTTTTCTGATGGAGAGAAAGCTCTCTATATGACATTCAAAGAAATAGAATCTATGTTGCAGACACATGGCAATTATGACGAGCACATCCACTCAAACAAATACTTCGACACAGACACCGAAAAAGCTCTATTCGATGAAAAATACGAAATGCTAAATCAAGGATAAAAACGGGCTTTCGAAAAAATTAGGGAAGCAATTGAAAATCCTAATTTAGCAGAACGTCTTTTCTTTATTGACGGGCCTGCAGGAAGTGGTAAAGCCTTCCTTTATGAAACAATTATGCATTACGTTCGTAGCACAGGCGATTTAGTTTTGCAATGTGCATTTACGGGCATAGCAGCGACATTGCATGAGGGAGGCAAAATTTCTCACAGCCTCTTGAAGCTCCCTGTCCCAATTAACGAAACATCCACCTGTAATGTTCGACATGGAAGTGATACAGCAAAAGAATTGAAGAAAGCAAAACTCATCATTTGGGATGAAGCACCCATGGCCCCACATCATTGTGTAAATGCCGTTAACAAACTGTACAAGGAACTTTTCGCTGAGGGCGCTCAAGTCCCTTTCAATACACCATTTGGCGGTGCCGTCATTCTTTTCGGTGAAGACTTTAGACAAATTCTTCCTGTTGTTCCACATGGGAGTAGAGCTGAAATAATTTCATCATGCATGAAGAATAGTAAATGTTGGAAAGATGTTCAAATCCTGAAGTTGAACCAAAATATGCGTGCCATTGACAAGAATGTTCCACAAAAACACCGAGGCTTCTCCGATTGGCTTTTAAAACTTGGAGATGGACAACTTCAAAAGCCTGGATTAGAAGAAGGATACTTGGAAATTCCTCCAGTATGTGTTGAAAATGGATGCATTGTTGATGCTGTCTTTCCTCAACTCATCCAACCTAAGATAACAGAATCGCAAATCGTGCAATCTTTACTCCAAATAACCATGAGTCAAGATGGCCTTAGACGAATTCAGTCTGACTTGAAATGCTACACGAGCATATATTCGATTCAGCAAGATACTGCAAAAACTATCCTACAGAGTTCTCAAATAGCTTAACTCCCGGAGGTATGCCTTCTCATAGACTTAACTTGAAAGTTGGTGATACTAAGAAACCTTGACTCCACAAGAGGTCTTTGCAATGGCAAGAGAATGATTTTGAAGCAAATGATGTCAAAAGTCATTGACTGAAATATTGACAGGAACTTTTAAAGGTACCAGGGTATTTATTTCAAGAGTCAAACTTGCACCAAGTGACCCTGACCTTCCGTTTATATTAAGACGAAAACAGTTTCCATTGAGACTTTCTTTTGCAATGACGATCAACAAAAGCCACGGACAAACACTGGATTCACTTGGCATTTATTTGCCATCTCCAGTATTCAGTCATTGCCAACTTTACGTTGCATTTTCAAGAACAATATCGTTCGAGACAGTCAGGGTAAAAGTATTTGCAAGTGACGAACAAGGCAACTTGAAGAAAGACCACATAGTTTTCACTAAAAATGTGGTCTACAAAGAAGTATTATCCTAATAATTAAATTCATTCATTGTTATATAAATGAATAGTATCCAAAACACGTACAACAAATATTGGTTATTGAATTGCAATGTTATTCATACATATTTCAGCAGTAGGTACCAACACCTCCTAGAAAGAAGGCCTATACACGGAAAAGTCAAAAAATTGTTAAATCATAAAAAGTCAGTGTTAATTGTATATCTACCAATAATAAGCCCTAAATTCTTACCTTTTATGATGTTGTAACAATGTATGACGATTCCGTGCACAGACTTGCTTTCTAGGAAGTGTTGCCGGTATCCTGTTTGTTACCCATCTATTATCGTTAAAAGGGTTCTGTAATACTCCGTTGCGAAGCACGGGCGGCCAGCTAGTATATTTAAGTTGGTGTATGACCAATATTTAAGTTAGTCTTCATACTACAACAATAAAAAATTATCCTCTAAATCACTTTAGGAATCAACTAGTGTTAATAAACTTTAACTTTGATTATCTCAAAAATATAATTTATGGACTTGATCCGTTTTAGCTCTGAACGCCTTATATAAAAATATTACAATCGAAATAGTAATGACATATTTGAATCTTTCTGAACTTTGTCAAAAGAATCCAAGCGTTCCAAAAAAGGATCTCGTTGTTAAACCAATTAAAAGTTCTGAATTAAATTCGAGGTATCAAGTTGACCTCATTAATGTAGCGGACAGAGACTTTAAATTTATAATCGTTTTTCAAGACCATTTAACGAAGTTTATTCTGTTAAGATCGTTAAAAACAAAACGAGCCGAGGAAGTTGCTTATCATCTATTGGGTGTGTTCACTATTTTTGGAGCACCGTGCATCTTGCAAAGTGATAATGGCCGAGAATTTGCAAATAAAATTAGTGAAGAAGTTTATGGTATATGGAATGAACTCAAAATTGTTCATGGAAAACCAGGACATAGTCAATCGCAAGGCTGAGTTGAAAGAGCAAACCATGACATTGAAAAGAGGTTATCCACTTGGCTTGAAACAAACAATACAATAAAGTGGTCAGAAGTAAATAAAATTCGTTTAATTTATGAAAAATAGAGCACATTACTCTGGAACAGTTTATGGAAAAATAGAACGCATCACTCATTCGATTTTATTCTACAGACAGCAGTCCATATGAAGCTAAGTTTTGCTGTAAAGCGAAAGTAGGTTTAAGATACTTTGACAGGAATTACAAGTAAAGAAGATCTTGGTGCATTAAGAAATCAGTCTAATAATGATGTTCAACTTCAGACAGCAATCTTAACCGAGGATGAGGATATAGGCGCCATGAATGACGACAATATGGTAGTGGAAATGGGTGATTCGAGCAAAGACTCGGAGGTAATAACTGCTGCAGGTCTAATCAAAAACAGAAATAAGAGTGTTGGCCGAACTGAAGGGGAACAACGTAATTCTGAAATAGAAAAGACCGGTGATGGAAACAGAAAAAGAAGAATTTCGTCGATGTTGAAATGGAAGATTGCGAAGAAAACAAGTTATACTCTTCTTTTGCACTGGATAAAACCTCAGAAAATATTTAAGAAGCTCTGCTAAACAGTCACTACATTCTTTTATGTATTTGGCTTATGCTGATGTATCGTACACAGTCCAGTCACATAAATGTGAACACCTGTCATCATCCAGAATAACCACCTTTCGCGGCGCGGAAGCTGCCAGACGGGCAGAAAGAGAGTCAGTAAGGTTCTGGAAGGTATTGACGGGAATGTGAAGCCATGCCGACTTTAGTTCTGTGGCAAGCTGCCTTAGGTTGCGCGGTGGAGGTTCCTTGGCGCGAACAACCCGATCGAGGTGGTCGCACAGAGGTTCTATGGGGTTTAAATCTGGGAAGTTTGGGGGCCAGAGGAGTACCGTAAATGCATCCTCGTGCTCTTCGAACCACACACGGACACTGCGCACGGTATGGCACGTCGCACTGTCCTGCTGGAAGATGCCATCATGCTGAGGAAACACAATCTGCAAGTAAGGGTGGACATGGTCTGAAAGGAAAGATGCCTACTTCCATTAATCCATGGTGCCGTCCACAATGATGATTGCACCCAGAGAATGCCATGAAAACATTCCCCAGAGAATAACGCTGCTTCTTCCGGGCGGACCCTTGCGGCACTTGTCGAAATTGACTTTTATATTTCTAAATATAGTACTACGTTTGAAAAGTCAACTTTTTGATAGAAAAACGTTTTGGGGTTAAAAAGTACAGATAAGAGGTAAAAATAGGTGAACTCAGGTTTCCGCTGCTTTCCTATACCCTCCTCGGGGGGATTAATTTCTTGTTAATTTTTATATACACGTGCTTTTCTGATGCCTCCGGAGGTTACAAAAAGGGAAAAAAAACATCTTGAATCCCTCAAAATGACCATAACAATCAAAATCTTCGATTGTCAAGTCATCAAGTTGACTCAGAGCGCTCGGAGCCATGACGCTAGTTCTTTGATGACTCGGGGCATGACTCCTGGCGAATAAGTGAACGCAGCCTTTGAAAATGGCAAGAATCGGCGAAGCGAACATCAGTCCTTTTAATAAAATTAAATATTATAAAAAAGACTAACCAGTGATTTAATTCTAAGTTGAAATACAAGAACCCCATTTAAAAAAGATGATTTTTAATATTTTGCCTTATTTTAAAATGTATAAGCGCTTTTAAGGTAATTTCTTTTTCGTATACATTGTGTCTCTAAATGGAAAGACAGTAAGTATCTTGCGTGATCCTTTGCATGATGACAAACCTAAAGTTCTTTATGCAAATTTTCAAAACTTAAATTTTAAGTGTCTAAACATCACGCGTAGTTTGCATAAAATGCTGACGGAAAACGTCATTTAATCTCATCAAGCGCTGTCGTCTTCTTGTGGCATAGCGTAGTTCATTATATATGTGTGCGATTTTTGCTGGTGCAGATTGTTCATAAATGACGTGACGATGCGATTTTTTATTTTTTTTTGTTGAGATCCTAAATTTTGAGTTTTAGCTATTTTGCTGGTGCAGAATGTTTTGCTTATGTTGATGCATGGAATCACACTATGTAATTATTGTCCTTCTATTTAAAAACACTTTGTAATTATTGTGTTAAAAACGTCGTCATTTGTATTTGCTTGTGCCAGTGGCATCAGTACATGTACAGGTGAGTCAAAAAGAAAATTATACCGTTACACTGTTAAGTATCTATTACGGATAAAATATTTATGAGAGAGGAATAAAAAGTGCTAATTATAAATAAAAACACACAAAGTCTCGTATAAACTTAGCCCTTATCACAAATCGGTCCGATGTTATCTGAATGAGCATTTGCCGAACTGGTGGATCGACCGCTCTATTCTGCTCTGGCAGAGCTACGAAGCCTCATCATAAGGGCTGTTATGGTATCGCGTGTATATCAATATACTACATCTTTGTAATGAAAATAAAATGTGAATTTTTCTTTATATTGGTACCTATACAGCCTTCTATCAGGGCTATTCAGTGTCAAATCAACACACTGATTTTACATCTCCATTTCAGATTTGAATTAAATTTGGCACACAAATAGTGTTCATATAGGCATAGCAAAATACCAAATCTTGTTCAAAATATTCAACCCATTTTCAAAATATAGGTCTGCAACAATTCAAAAAATCAGTCAAAAAACCTTGACAAACTAATTTTCAAAATGACTTAGAAGCTTTCCTAATTGAGCTAGTAGGTGCTGTTTTACAGTAATTTTCAAGACATTTTCAATGGTGATATACAACATAATTAGAGTTTAGGTGAATTTATTTTAATTAAATTTAAAATTTTAATTTAAAATTTTTAAAATGCACAGCCCTAAAAGTTTTCAAAAAATTTAAATAATACTTTATATAATACTGAAATGATTGTACGAGGTGCTACCCAAAACTTCTCGAATTGTACCTCTATAAAATACGGAACTTACCCCATCTTTTAATTTCCTTGGGCGTCTATACATCGCTTCCAGCGATGTTCCCAACTCTGGAAGCACTCCTGGAAATTCCCAGATTGGAGCATGTTTAACACCTGCTGCGATTCCGCTTGAATCATTTCAGTGGAGTCAAATCGCTGTCAAAACCGCAATTTCAATTTCCGAAGCAATAGAAATCGCAGGGTGCCAGGGGACAACGGTCATATTGTTTTTGTTGAGGGCGTCCGTCGGAGTGTGCGCCGGAGCATTGTCGTGATGGAGCAGCCAGTCGTTCTTCTTCCACATCTTTGGCCTTTTGCGCCTCACGTTTTCCCTCAATCGTCTCAAAACGTCCCGTATGACACTCCAAGGCGATCACAAACATCATGGATGGTCTGACTTCGGTCCTGTCGGTCCTTTCGTGATCATTTCCAGAGTTGTGCTTGTTGACGGCTGATCAGAATGTTTGTCGTTTTCCACAGACTTCCGACCATCTTTGAAACGCTTAATCCATTAAAATGTTTGAGTTTGGTCTAAAGCTTGTTCACCTTCTTCAACAGTCTGTGGGTTTCAGCCGCAGTTTTCTTCAGCTTTAATATCTAGAATCGCAACACGACTAACACAAAGAGGGTTAAAAACAGCTCTAATTCAAAATTACGTGGACATAAAATGACACTGCTTGGCAAACATTCCTATTCTATTTTTTCATGGTCTTTAAGAAGCCGTAGTCAGAATTTCAAAAATCCAATATTTTTCAATACACACGTATAGACTCGGTCTCCATAGGACTGCTGCCCCCAAAAGTTTACTTGCGCACTAAAAAATATTGGATTTTTGAAATTCTGACTTCGGATTCTTAAAGACCATGAAAAAATAGAATAGGAATGTCTGCAGGCCCACTGTCATGAATAATTATAAACAAGCTAGAGAGTCCACGCAGTGGAATAAAACATTCATGGACATAAGGCGTAAAACAAAATACAGTATGTTTATTATAAATATTAACTAAAAAGAAATGTGAATAACTAAAGGTAAAGCTTATACCTAAAGAGAAAAAAAAACAAAAGTAAGCTAAACACTACATCATTCTTAAAATGCACTTATAACAGTATTATCGCCTCTTGGGCACTGCATACACTGATTCAATAAATATATCACAAGAGAACTCCACGTGACACAATTCACATTCAACTACTGACTCTGATAATTGAAACACTGTTTCATTCAAAAATAATTAAAACACAGAGAGGTAAATCACAATTAAATATCACGTAACTGTCAATAAGGTAAATACAATAAAGTAACAATTTAAATATATAAATATTTAATATCAAGCACCAACTGGGAAAAGGATAGAACTGCTGCTTCTCCTTATCCTCACAATCCTTCAGGCTTGGACAAGATACATTTAGCCCCACATAGCATTCGAACTAATAAAGTAATTCCTTGAGGCTCTAGGCCACATAAAGTCACAGTTCAGTAAATATAATTATTTAAAGTCACAGTTCGGTAAAAATAATTATTTAAAGTCACAGTTCCAATTGAAGTCTGACACAGCCAAGGGAATAAACTATCATAAAAAGAGAACGTCAAAAATGTCACGATAACGGGAATAAAGTTAATAGAAATTCCTCCGCACAGTATTCGTTGCCGAAGACCGGGTAGCGAGAATTAAGACGAAAATTGAACGTCTTAATTCGAATGGCTTGGCATGCCTTCTACTGTCTTCTCATTACGAGTACGAAGCCCATAACGTCCCAAACATACGATGATAGGCCGCACGGCCATAAACCATGCACAATGGAGGAATATCGAAGCTCGTAGTAACGAAGCTCCGGGAAAACAGGACGTGCCTGACGAACGCTCAAGCCCACATGAAATTTCGCACTCACCAGAAATATAACGCCTGTCGTGATAGTCCAACGCTGTAGCTTCGGAAAACGAACGGCTTCAGCTGATAGGGAATGCTCCGCAAAACGCCTGCCACGTTCCAACGTTGACGACTTCGTTATAGAGGAGTCCACGCCAGCCGCCACGCCCGACGACGCACGATGCTCGCCGTCCGTTGGAAACGCCGTCGTCGCCACCCTTGCTTGGGCGTATCCCTGCTTGGCGCTCCTCGACGTGAATCCAATTTCGAGCCTTGAAATTGCATTAACCGCTCTCCTTGGATCCTCCTCTCGTGTCGTCCATGCAGCGTCTCTCAAACGACTCTCCGCCCCTCGATCTCGTCCGTCGTCTCTTTTCAAAACGTTCTCCTTGCTCCCATTCGTCCTCTCCTGATGACGATCCTCCTGACGTTCAACACGAGTTTTACGTCGCTTCTTTCTCCTCTCAGACGAATAGAAAACCCGAGAGGGAAAGCGCTTAATTCCGTCACTGGAATTCGTATTGGCGACGGAATTCCGTGACACCCACTCTGTATCTCTTTGTCTTCATCGATAAAATTGGGTTCAAAACTTTAAAAGTTCCACACTTTCAGGGCTTCTATCTCCTAAACGGTTGGATCAATTGAAAAAACACCAAGAACAGAACATTTCTCGAATATTGTGTACAATCTGAATATACCATTAAAATAAGGGTTCCTATTTAAGATTTCAAAGTTACTCCCTTCCCCCAGCCCCCCTCACAAGGAGGGGGGGGTAATATTTTAACTAATGAATTTCCCCCGCGAAATAATTCACTTTTGATCTTGGACATTTTTTCGTACAATGCTTAGTTTCCGAGATATTAAGTTGTATCAAGATAAATGCCTCACCTTATATTCAGATGTCAAGTGTGCCATTGAAACATACGGTTAAGGTCAGTAGTAATCTGATGATCTTGTAGGTTGCTACAGGTGCTTAAGTTTCATGATAATCCTCTCCTTGCTTCTGCGAAAATCCTTGTGCTACAAGACGAGCTCGATAACGTGCTATTTTCCCTTGATTGTTTTGTTTTGTTTTGTTTTGTTTTTTGTAATGTAGATACAGTCCAGGTTTATTCTTCGTTCATTGCTTCTCGCCATTGATCAGCTTGTGGCGATGATATTGCTTCTTCAATACCATTGGGTTCTTGTAATTCTACATAATTGATTTCACGCTCTTTAAGTTCGCCATCTCGTCCCCATGGATTGTGTATATCTCTTCTAGGTATTCCACGTTTTTGAACCCCTTCCTCTGATGTAGGTTCTACTTGTGAATTATCAGTCCTCTCATCTGGGAGATCATAAAATTCGAAAAATACTTCAATACATCATCTTTTGATGGTGATATGCTTTGATAATTGGTAGCTTGATTGTTTCCCAGGTGGCAGGATGAGTCCACTCATAACTGAGTGAGTAATGAGATTGTGTGGATCCATAGAACACTTTATATCCTTTCTTTGATTCATCGGATTTAACATGTTTCGTTTCTATGGTGCCTCCTCGGATTGCATTTTTCTTCGGATTCCAAACTCTGTACCCTTTTGTTTCAGATGCATAACGACCATAATGTACGGCTCACCATATGGATCTAACTTCCGTCTTCCTTGTCGGATAGTATAAGCGTATGCTAAGCATCCATATACTTTCACACTTGGTAATTTTTCCTAATCAAACAGCATCAGGAACTTCCTCTTTAAGTGCAGTATACTGTGCTCTGTTTTTCACGTATACACTACATGATCAAAGGAGTTAGGACACCTGTTGCTCTACCGTAAAACCGGAAAAAACTTCAATCAGTAGTGTGTAGGACCATCCCGAGCTGCTATCACTGCCTCCATCCTACATGACATACTGTCCACAAGTTTACGGTATGTGTCTACAGGTATTGATCTCCATTCCTCGAGGAGTGTCGTGGTCAGTTCCTGGACAGATGTAGGGCGAACCATCCTGGTTCTCACACGTCGTTCCAATTCGTCCGAAAGATGTTCGATGGGGTTGAGATCAGGACTCTGGACGGGCCAATCCAGTTCTTCAACCCGCATCTCGTCGAACCAGTCAGATATGGATCTTGCTTTGTGGCAAGGCGCATTGTCGTGCTGGAAGAGGAACGGCCTGTCACCGAAGTGTTCCCACAGCGCTGGAAGTGCCCCGTTATCCAGAATGGTCCTGTAGCCATCAGCATTGAGGTTTCCGTCCACTTTGATGAGCGGGCCCAGTCCAGTCCCACAATTACGGTAAGTATTCACGGGGGTGTCCCAACTCCTTTGATCATGTAGTGTACGCCCGTGGCCAACGCCTCTGTCCAAAAGTAATGTAACAACTTTGCTGAGTGTAAAGTACTCCTTATCATTTTACCAAATCTTCTATTCGAGCGTTCTGCTATACCATTCATAGCTTGGGTTTCAACATTTGTACGCTGATGTTGAATATCATGGTCTATAAAATACCGTTGAAGTACATCATTACAGTATTCAAATCCATTGTCTGATTGGAACTTTTTCACTTTTCGACCTGTTTGTCGTTCCACCCTGTTTCACAGCATTAATAACTTTGATTCTTGTTGCGTATAATTCTTGATTCTCGTTTCACAGTTTTCCGTGAGAAGTCATCGAGCTTCCGTTGGATTCTGCAGGCATTGGGCTGCATAAATCAGAATGAATTATTTCCAGTAAGTTCTTTGATTATCTCGTCTTAATGGCTACAAGGAGTGTGTGTCATCCTTCCGACATAACATGCTTCACAGTCTTTTTCAATTCCCGGACCATTTGCTTGCCTACAGGTTGTTGTAAGCTGCTATTGCTAATTTGAAAGTACCTTTCATGCCACACATCTTCAACTCCTGTGCTATTCATTTCCATGTTGGTTGGAGTTATTACTTGTAGCTTAGCATTATATAAATGCTAATTATTTGCATACCCTTCTGCACATAGTTGGCCATTTCGCTTATCTCGGACTTGTACAATTCCATTTTTAAAGCTAATCATTTTCCTGTTTTTCTCCAGTTGGCGGACAAATAACAGATTTCGTCTACAGTGAGGCACATATAAAACTTTTACCAAAATCATATCTTTATATTTGTTCCCATGGTATACCTTCACATTAATATCACTAATTCCGGTGGCCTGCAGTGTGCTATTCTTTTCACCACCATCTGCGGACAATATTCTGAGTGAAAAGTGCGAAACGTATTAAACCACTCTAGTCGGTTTGAAACATGATTTATACACACACTGTCTGTAATGATTATCCATTCGTGACGATGATCCAACTTCGATAGTGACAGTATTAGGGAGCTTCTGTCTTTAATTGTTGGCCTATTTCTTCCTGATTCATGAGGATTTATGTTCAAACGAGCTCTACAATTCCCTGCTGTGTGACCTGTTTTAAAACATGAAAACACTATGGTATTCACAGCTGTCTTGGATTCACTAGCTCGAAGCTTTGATGTAGGCGGACGGGTTTTATAGATATGCTTCCGCATCAGCTTCTTCTCTTCGCGTTGCAACAAGACGATGACGCTTGTATTCCGTCAGCAGGGTTTCTTTCACCTTATCAAAAGTAAAGCGTTGATCTTCTCAATTCGTAATGACAGCTGCTACAATGTCAGCTGGAAAGCAAGCCGAATGTCATGATCGCTGCTAGTTGATGATCTTCGAGTCCTTTACTTACAGCGCGTAACCTTTCTGCAATGCTCTACGTGCGCGTAACATACACTGAGTGGCCAAATTATTATGACCACCTGACAGTTCTAGGCAAATGAGCTATTGCGTCATAGCGCTGCCGCTAGAGGGCTAGATAGCTATAAAAAGGGAACGCAGGTGAGATGAACCATCAGTTGCACTGTTTTTTGCGACGATATGGGCAAAAAACGTGATTTGACTGAGTTTGAACGCGGGATGATCGTCGGCGCGCGCAGTGTCGGAACCAGTATCAGCAAAACAGCTGAACTTGTGAAGTGTTCAAGAGCAGCAGTTATTAATGTTTACAGAGAGTGGACTACCAAGCAAAACCGGCTCTCAACGTGAAGCGTGTAGTCGTCACAGGCTCCTCAATGCTCGAGCTGAAAGGAGATTGGCCAGAGTTGTCCAGGGCGACAGAAGAGCAACAGTGCGTCAAATAGCGGCAAATCTTAATCAAGGACAAACTGTGACCGCCTCTAAAAGAACTGTCCGCCGCTCATTACACCGTTTAGGCTATGGAAGCCGAAGACCAGTTCGAAAGCATCTACTGTCAGCCTTGAACAAAAGCAGACGTCTCCAGTTCGCCAAGGAGCACAAGGATTGGACAGTAGATTACTGGAAAAGGGTCATGTGGTCCGATGAGTCACGATTTCAAATGCTTCATGCAGATGGCAGGGTTAGAATATGGAGAAAACACGAAAGCATGGACCCCACCTGCATCGCCACAACTCTTCAAGCTGTTGTTTTGGGGGATGTTTTCTTGGCATTGTTTGGGTCCTTTGATTCCTCTGCACGGACGTGTGCGTGCCCAAGATTATTTAAGTATTCTCGCAGATCAAATACATCCCGTTTTGTTAATGGTGTACTCTGACGGGGATGGATACTTCCAGCAAGACAATGCTCCTTGTCATAAGGTTGGCATCGTCCTCAGATGGTTCGAAGAACATGCCGGGGAGTTTACCTTGCTTCGTTGGCCTGCACAATCGCCAGATCTCAATCCCTTTGAGAATTTGTGGGATGAGATCAGGCAGCGGGATCCAGCACCATCAAATCTGCAGGAATTGGAAGGTGCAGTTCTTCAGAGTTCGTCTCAAATTCCTCCTACAACCTACCAACATCTCATAAAATCCATGCCCCGAAGAATGCAAGCAGTAATAAGAGCGAAAGTGGCCCAACACTATATTAAGGGGGTGGTCATAATAATTTGGCCACTCAGTGTATGTCCATCGTTTCAGGTTCAATATATATATATATATTGCAGCGTCTCCCGTTTGGGGAAAATGAAGTTACAAATAAACTCACAATAATTAAGAGGTTCAAAGGGCTTTAAGAGCAATCAATAAGAAATAGGAACGATTATTTGTTCAGTGATCAGTAATAAACACCAAGTCTCGAATCCTAAAAAAATACTATTTGTTGGTATCCCAAAGAAAAGGATAAGATATTTTACTTAAACATTGTATGTTTAATCGACTAAGTTTTACTTTAACTCACGGCTACTTCTAAAGAATAATCAAAATATCTCTTTAGGAAATTAATACAAGAAAAACTAATAAACTCTTGGTAAAAATTAAAGACTAAAATATCTTTATGTCAGATAAGTTAAAATTTGATTACGGTTATTTTACCCTAATGTAAGTTCCAAAAAATTAACAAAAATTATATAAAAAATTATATATAAGAAACATTCAACGCGTTTCTAATTAAAAAAAATCACAACGATGATTTTCTTTATTTAATACTACCAAAATTACCCGGCTTCGCCCGGGTGGAAAAGATGCGTTGAGTAATTTTTTTAACGATTGTTTGTTATGTTAAAAATTGAACTATGATTAACAAAGTATGAATGAAATGCAAGAAAATGAGAAACAGTCTAGAAAGCCTTCTTCAAACCTTTCATAATCATTTTAAACCAAACGATGATTTATGAACAATGAACTGGGAACAAAAGAAATTTAAATTATATGTACAAAAGTAAATAATGAAAAAAAATAAGAAAAATGAATCAGCTACACAGGCAAGCTGGGCAGGGATTGTCAAGTAGTTGTGCATTCAAGTCCATTTCGGTAAACAACATTGTATGTCTTCCCCTGTGGCGCAAAAACATTTACATGTGCATTTCGACAGCTGGACACGCGGGAGCAAACAACGTATAACTGACCGTGAGAGAAGCAAGCTTCCTGAAAATATATACCTGCGACCTTGAAATTCTGGAAAAATTGAATAAAATGAAACATTCTTCGTCTGGCATCGCCATATAGTGACATCCTTTGAAAAAGAAAAGTCCAGCTGGTATGCCCGTCGGGCGTTGCTCGGGCTGTTTGTTCCAATAAACGTATATTAAAGGTAGATTCCGAATCCTATTGTTAACATCGCCACCAAAGTGAAGCCAAATGAAGCCATGGCAGTTCTGGGCAGGAGTGAGCCGTGGTGTTGTTAGCTGTGTGGCTTCTTTGTTTTTGACGATTTTGGGCCCGAGGAATAATTAATTCAAAACCATTCCTCAAAGTTTCCGCGTACAACCGTACAAATAGACACGAAAAAAGATCAGGAATCACTTTCCACAACCATAAATCGAAAATACGTACTGAAAGATTATCGAAACGAAATTGAAATTGAAACCATGATCGAAAAATTGTTTATAAAATAATTCAAATACAAAGTTAACGAAGAGATAAACTTATCATTCCGTGATCGGAATGTGAAAGAATTACTAATCAGGTACCCTCATGTTTAGCCATGTGTTTTGTTCACTTTCGGCCATGACTGTTCTTGAAGGCGGACCTTCCCACTTCAAGTATGCTGGCAGGTTACCGGGTCTATCTTTAATATAGTCATTGGTTTGTATGATGAAATTTTGCATTATTGATGCTGAAATTTAAGCTATGGTCACTTTAATCATTATATAGTAATTTTACTTCTATAAACGAAATTAGTTAATAAAATAATATTAATATGTCAAATTAAAAGTTACAATAGTATATAACTAAATTTTAGGACGGTCTTTTAATCTCCTGGTCTGTGCACACGCGCAAATTCTGTTGTTGTAGTCAACAATTGGATCGCTGTATTTATGGAAGAAGTGATTTCATTCTCCTCTGTTGCATGGATTTGGCTACTTCTCAAACTTAACGATGTAATTTAAACACTCGTACAACGTAAGTGCGTTAGAGCACTATAATAGAGAGTACGGACATTCTTTTCCAAGAACGTATGCCGCCAAGTACGCAAGCTCATTGGCTGGTCGGTCGCACGGGACCCTTCGATCGCCATTTTGTTGCCTGTCGTCTAGTCATTTTGGTATATATGTATTTTAGTATACCAAAGCTCATACTAATTCAGGATTCGTTAATACTTACGGAAAATAAAGATAAAATTTAACGAAATGTTAACACACTAGCAGC
>JAHWFO010017367.1:117888-170212 GCA_023313115.1 Rhysida immarginata
TTCATAGTTTGTGGTGCAGAAGGGAATGTGAAAAATAACTTTACTACAGGTGAAATTAGGAATTTTGAAATTAACTCTGCTCAGAAGTTCGGGGGAATTAATATACTCATTTATTAATTTATAGACAAAGAGAGCATCTTGAATCCTTCGTTTACTCTGTAATGATGGAAGTCTTAATAATTATGGATGCTGTTCACGGGAAGTGGTTATGGATTTAAGCTCAGATCGAGAGGATAAAAATGAATGAATCGTTTTTGAACAGATTGAATTTCATCAATAAGACCCAGCTGTGATGGATTCCAAACGACAGAAGCGTATTCTAAAATAGGTCTAACGTAGGTGCAAATTAGAAGAACTAAAACTGAGGGTTTATTAATAAATTTAAAGGAACTCCGAGGTCCAGAATACTAGAGCACCGATTTAATGGAGTATCAAAAATATAATATACGAAGCTAGTTATTGTGTGTGATCTATAATACGTTATACATTTACACTTTAGAGGATTCAGGGCCATACGATTTTGTATACACCAGTTTTGGACTGCATACAGGTTGTGTTCCAATTTCTCACAGTCATCAGCGGGCCAGTAGAGTTTCACGTTGTCGGCAAATAGTAGCAACTGAACGTCAACAACATTAGCCAAGTCATTAATAAATAGATTAAAGAGAACTGGTCCTAGGTATGATCCTTGCGGTACACCAGATGATGCAATAAATGAAGATGAATACGAGGAAGCATATCTAACAATTAATTGGCGATCTTTTAAATAGGAAGAAAACCATGCTAATAATGAACCAGTGATCCCATAAGATTCTAATTTGTGCAGAAGTATGGAGTGATCTACTCTATCAAAGGCCTTTCTGAAATCCAGATAAATAGCGTCGATTTGTTGATGATTTTTAAAGGCAGATATTATGTGGGTTTGAAATGAAACTAAGTTCGTTACAGTACTTCTGACGGACATAAATCCATGTTGGAAGGAGGAGATATGCCAGGTCAATAGATTACCAATTTTAGATAGTAAATAATCTTTACCAGTTTCTCAATAATCTTTGCTAAAACATTCTGGATGATAACCGGTCGATAATTGCAGACGCTGGATAATGAACCAGATTTATGAATGGGTACAACATAACTATTCTTCAGAATGTCAGGGAAACATCCATATTGGAAGGATAAATTAACCAAATTAGTAATAGGGTAGTATAAAAGAGTAGCACAATATTTTAAAACACTGGGGGGGGGGGATACAATCCGGGCCACAACCTTTATAAGGGTTTAACTTATAAAGAGTATTATATACCTCTTCAAAGGTAACGTGACAAGACGATAGGGGAAAGGAGGTATCCTCCTGAGTGATCGAATGATTAGGGTTATCCTTTGCGGAATTAGGCGTATCATTCCCAGTGAATACCAGAAGCAAAATGTTGTGCAAATAATTCACATATAGCTTTAGGATCACTTACTGATGCATCGTTGTGCTTAAGTATAGGGGTATGTACTGAAGAGCGTTGGCAGTTACAAATGAAACTCCAAAATGACTTCGGATTATTTGGAAGAGATTCCTGAATTCGGGAAGTATAATCTTTAAAACACTGCCTAGTGAGGCCACGACAGCGTCTACGGATGGAAACAAACTTGAGGTAAGCAGATGAACGCAGTGATTGCTTATATTGCTTATGCAAAATCTTTTTTTCAATTATAAGCGCTTTGAGCGATGAGGAAATCCAACAAGGGAAATTGTCGTTACCAGTTTTCCTACTTGGAGTATGGCGTAAGATAATCTCTCTTAAGATATTACTAAACATACTAAAAAGGTCATTAACATCCGAATTCCAGTTCCAATTCACCCAATCAACCATAGCTAAATCGAAGAAAGTATTTTCAAGTCTACAATAACGAAAATTGGGAGTATTAACCTGCACTTTCCCGTTATTTAAACATCTCGTAGGGAAGAGAAAAGAAAGCGCTGGATGATGCGGATCAGCAATTACAATAGAATCAGTATCTTCCTGAACCACAATTTCACTGAGAGAAGATCAAGTCGAGTAAGACACCTCTTCTATTTTTGACGTTATTTACTTGATGGAGATTATAATAGGTGGTCATATTCAATAAGGCCAGTGATGAGGAGGATACCGACACAATAGCAGGATTACTCCAGCAGTCGATATTGGGCAGATTAAAGTCACCAAGAATTAAAACATGTGCATTATTTTGATAATTGCACAATACTTGGTCGACATAAGAAACAAACGTAGAGTAAGTATTAAAAGGTTCACTAGGGGGTATTTATAAAGGTTTACATAAGTATATAAACACCACCGATAATTATGTAAGTATTACACCCAAGTGAAATAGATACAAATAAGCATTCAATATCATTATGTAATGTACTGATCAGTTCACAGCGGAAGTTATTCTTACTCCGAAGTTATTCTTACATTATGTTTACTCCGAAGTCCATTGACATTTTGAAAATAAACATGTAGATTAGTAATCCCGTTGGAGCTATTTAGTTTTTTTGCTTAACAACAATTCTAGGAACATTATTAAAAATTTAATTAAGTTTTCCTCGCCGGCTGAAATGCGATCATTAAGTTCCTTTCTGAGGTCAAAGAGATAACGACGCTCCTTCGGAGTGCGATCTCGAGATAAATATACATCATGGATGGAATCATCATAGGCACTAATATCATTGGTAGAAAATTTCCGTAGTAATTCTTTCAACAGAGCAGCAGATCGAAACACCACCTTAATAGGACGAGGCCGATTGCTTGTGGCTTTGCCTATTCTATAGATGGTCTGTAGATTCCCAACAGGATCAATCATCATGAGTCTTTTTATCATCACTATTGCACGTTGTAAATTATAACATTACATTGACGGCTGACTCTATCATGGAATTCAGAGATAATATTTTCAACAGCATAATCAAGATTAGGTCCACCATCAGAATGCTGTTGTGGTTGAATGTTCTTTGTCAGTTGCAACTTGCAAGCTTGTAATTCTTTTTCCAGAGTTTCATTTTTTGCAGTAAGTTGCGTAATTGTGGTTTCACATATTGCTAATTTGACTTGATTTTTCTTTAGGTCAGCATGAATGTCAATCGAATTAGCAAGATCCATAATAGTTGTTTTTATATCTTTCAAATGCTATTTAATACACGATTAGATAGAAGCCAATATATCTGTTTTCATTGTTGAGTCATTATTGCCGTAAAGTAAAGGAGTGTTTTCCTCGAGTACTAGTTGTTTCCCTGAGCAACATTGCCAAGATAAGTTGTCTTTTTGAGCGGAATAGAGAGCACTGATAGTAATATTTGAGCATCTGGCATGAACTTTGGCATGGCAAACATTACATTCCAGTGTGAGGTGCTCTAATCTGCTAGACTTGCTTGAGGGTAATCTCACACAACAAATTTTGCAGAGCTCAGTAGAGGGCGCCATGATGATTTAGGTGAAGTTCTGCGAACAATTGTTACTGTTGAAGGGCCAAGGTGTCAGGTCGCAGGTGCCAGTTCGTGGAAGCTGTCTTTGTGGCTGCACAGTTCTTATAGATCGAAGACAAACAATAGTAAGACTAGGAGGGGGAGTTCAAGGTCGGTAGCAAGAGAAAAGGGTGCTGAGCAAGGTCAGGTCTTGGGTGCCGGGAGTAGAGAGCAGCGCTGGTAGAGAGGATTAATAGAGAAAAGTAGGTGAAAAAGGGGTGGAAGAGTTTCTCTATATAGTAAACTTAAGTAAGAATAAAATAAAAATAAAAAAAAGAAAATAAATAAATAAAGTTAAGAATAGAAATAAATATTAAAGCAAATAAATTTGGAGATTAAAATAATAAGAACGTTATAGGCTAAAAAATGAAGATAGAGAAATAGTTAATAATTCTGGGGTAAAATTAGAGGAGAGAGAGAGAGACAGGAGGGAAAACACTATATTTGCACGGACAGAAATAAAAATAAAAAACTAAGAGTAGAATCTGAAAATTAAAGGCATAAACCTAAGGAAAAATATTAAGGAAAAGTGAAATCCAAATATACGAGAAGAAACAAAGACAGAACAAGGTTGAACGTACAGAAAGACGGCCGAACACGGTGACTCGGCTGGACGGTGGTGGAGACTCAGGCTTGGAGATAGCGGGGGGCGGGTGGATTGCAGGTAGGGGAAAAACTCTGAAGCAATCACTCATTATTTACTGCGTTGAGCAATAAAATAGACGTAAATTTGGAAAGAATTAAATGAATTTCCGTTGTTTATTAGTAATTTTAGCTAGACTTTAAATTCTCGAATTTTATGTTACTTCTACGTCAAAGCTAAAGCTCCTTCTTGTAATGTTGCAAGATTTTATTGTTAAATCATTTTTCTTATAGGTTAACTGCTGCCAAGTATAACGACCTTTTTATATAGTTGTTAATTTCACTTGTTGTTTCTCACTGAAGAAGGAGATCTCCGAAATGTACATATGAGTTTTTAATTTCATAAATTCATTTGTGGAATAGCTGTTTCTTTTCTTCTCTTGGTGTTATAATTTGGCTGCCTACATTTCTATTAAAACACATGATTATTCAAAAATAGAGAATTTTATTTTTTTTTCAACAAATGGTAATTCATCCAACACATACCATATAGTACCTAGTTTTAGGATAGCTTATAACGTTTTATTACTAAAAATCAAAAGGGGGGGGGGAGCATATTACCGCCTTTTCATCTGTATCTTTTTTCGTTCCATATGTACATATATCACAATCCCTACTGATTAGTCTATTATAATTTGTGTTTATATATATCATTATTCACATAAATTTGCATAATTGGGTCTATATTTTTAGGGGTGGTCATAGCAATTATTCTAATTTTATGCAACAGGGTGATATTTATTGTATTTATGTGCAGCAATGAATAATTTTTTCCCATAAAAATATTTTGAAATTACTGCAATAACCTTGTGAGTCATGTGAAATTTTAGGAATAAACGTTCTTATTCTATTTTTAAGCAATGGAGATAAAATAGGAATCCTCAGAGTCAGTTTATATTACTTGTTCCCAATCGGATATGTCTCTTCGATTTCCAGCAGATTCTCCGACGTATTTCATCATCTGCTGACGTATTTCATCACCCAATGAGCACATATATGTGGGCCAACTGTTGGTTTAATGGTTGTGTATAAGTTGACAAGTCGTGGAGCCTACAATTGGACCCAACATTGGCTGCAACCATTGGGCCAATATTTCGTCACCACTGTACTGCAGTATCCCAACTCTTTGCTATCTGCACTACAGTTGGTAAACACTTTGCCATCATCTGTGCTGCAATTGTCCAACAATTCTTCAACATGATACCCAACACTTTTTCTCCATTCTTCCTCATACTGTGCGAACATTTTAACAATATTGATAAAAATTAAGAAATTTAACACTTAACAAAATAATGTAAACAAAAACAAAATTCATGACGGGTTTATTATACATTTGATTTTAAACTCGTTGGGAAACAATTCAGTATTAATTTTGAATTCACAAAGACCAAAAATTAGAATTTTTAGGGAATCAAATTTTTTAACTTTTTTTTTTAAACAATATATAAGCTGAATATTTTTTTGAATTTAAACAATTTTATCTGAGCACTAAATTTTAATTTTGGCCTTTATGAGTTCAAAATTAATGCTGAATTTTTTCCCATGGAGTTCAAACTCAAATATAAATTAATTCATTAAAAGTGCCATTATTTATTAATTTGTTTTTGTTTGCATTTTCTTGTTGAAGTGTTAAATTTCTTAAGTTTCATCAACTTTTATTTCAAAATGATTACATGTATCATTCTATTATTTTTGAACAAACTAATCTACACTAAAAACGAACTTATTATTGAAGTTTAGTGATTCTGCTCTCATTAATATATTCTATTCAAAACCAAAATGAAGGGAAATGTAAAGAATACAATGTTATGTCTCATAGTAATATAATGTTTCAAACAACTTTTTAATTGTTTAACAGTAAATCACATGTTAATAGCACCTTAAGAATATAAGACAGCACACCAAAATCAAATACAAAAATAAGACATCATAAATAAAATACTTAGATTTACACCAGTGTTTTCCAAACTGGGGTTCTCAACATCTTTCAGGGGGATCGCCAAAATTTTTCTGTAATGGCGGAATATTGCATTGTATCTTTATAAGTTAGTGGTTCGCACTACTCAGATCTTTGTGAAAGGGGTTCGCGAGTCGAAAAAGTTTGGGAACTACTGATTTACACAATAAATAGTAATAGAACTTACAAATAACAAAAAATAAAAGAAATGAGAATACAAAAGTAATTGCAATTAAAGCTTATTAATATTGATTGGACTTGGAATTAGCAAATGGCATCATAGCAAATGCTTGAAGTAGATTGTTAGAAGGATATCTTTAATATACGCCATTGTTACGAGCACTGTTGCCAACTTAGGGATTTAATTTCATTATTACAATTGAATTCAATTGATTTTAACAGAGAAAAATTTTTTGAGTTGGCAACACTGGTTCCAACAGGTCTCCCAAGGTTGGGCCACCACTAGTGCGCCAACTGCCAACAGTCCCCAACAAAATGCTAATAAATATTCTTGTGTTCACTGGGTACATATTAATGTTAAGGTTTTCTATATTTCTTAATATTAGTAACAGGACAATTTTATAATAAAAGTATTATTAAATAAAAAAGTTAGGTGTATAAGGTTTTTATATTTATAAAAATTATTTTTTTACATATTTTGTTAAATTATTTTAAATAAACAATATATAAAAAAATTCTGAGGTTAAAATATTTTTTGCTAGATGTTGATGTCGTTATATAGGAGTATATAAAAGTATATTAAAAATCTGGAAATTAAGGAAAATTTTAATTTGAAAATATGAAATTGTTATGTTTCAATTTGTCAAAAGGTGGAGCCACAAACATTTGGAGAAACTTCAGTGATTGAGGAACTCAGAAGCAAATGCGATAGCGAAGGAGATTCAGCTTCTTTGTGTCGATTCATCCTGTTCAGATCCTGTTGCTTAATATTTTCTATTCAAGGATATCAGGTAACATTTATTCTATTATACTATGTTTTCAAGAACATTGTACACTTCGAATTCTAGGATAACAAGTTCTTAAACTTGTAGATTTTTTAAATACCAATCTGAAAAATTGAAACGTCTAAACCCTGACATGAACTGATTGTTAGTGCTGTTTGTGTTTCATGCCGATAGGTGTCCTCCGCCTGTGCATGCTTGATATGAATGCATAGATTAACACCACGGTGTAGGAATAAGTGATTAACACCTAGGACGATTAATAAGTGATAAGCATGCATTAATCGTCCTAAAATTAACGTAATTTCGAAATTTTAAATACATTATTAAAATTCCCCATATTTTTGCAAATTTCTGGTAATTCGCGAATGATCGCCTTTTAAATGTTAATTTTTAAAATTTTGCTTCTTCTTAAAGTTACTAAAATATACGTGTACGCGTTTTTAAATTTAAAGTTTTTTGTCTCTTATCTGTTAAATATATTGCGACGAAGGATATGAAAGGGCTTATTCATTCATCGGTTCTATTTTAGTAGCCGCGTTCATGTATCAAAACCTTTATTGTTTGTTATTCTCTATATCAGGGAAGAGGGAGAACGGAGGAAAGGGAAGTCTCTAGCTCATTCAATGCTAAATTTTTTTGAAACAAAAACAGCGCCAAAGCTCTGTAATAGCGGTTGGACTAGTGAACTAATCGGTTGTTACTTTCCCTCCCCATTCAAACCACTGTTACTTTTACTTCCCCCTTCACCCCTTGTGGATATTATTTTCGTTCCACCTTCCATGTTTCTTTCTTCGCGTTTTTTCTTTATCCCAATTTAATCGAAGAATACGAATTTCAATAGCTAATTTTTACATTTCAAGTTTCCAGTTTCATTAGCGAAGTTTTACAGTTCATATTATTTTAACTTTAAGGCAACCCATAACTGTATGTAATACTATAAATCAATTAATTTTAATGCACTTTAAACACAAAACTCATCTCATGTGGACTGAAAGTAACTTGTGCAGGGGTGGACAGAATAATAGGAACACCTTTCGATTTAGACGGTTTGTCGAATATTTAGAAAAATACTTGAGGAATTATCTTGAAACTTAAGGAGTGTAAAGAGCATGTTACACCTCATGTATTTCATCGAAGGTTTTATCCCAAATGCAAATAGGGGACCAGCAGCAAATTAAACAAAAAATAATGTTTTGGATCACCCTGTAAAATATAATGTTTGAAATGCGTTGTATCTGTAGCATATAATTAGGAGGCTTTTTTACTTATCTGTGTTCATTTGTAGGAGAATAGCACGTATATTCATGGAGATATAAAGGTTTATTTAAAACAGTAGTAATTTTTTTTGTAAGTTTTTTGTTTATACCATGCAGGGCTTTCAACCCATTGCAAGCCATTTTCAGGAAACGTTACAAAATACAGTAGAGACAACACCCTGCAATCAGAATGTTAAAATATTAATATTTGATGAAATTTATTTATTTATTTATTTATTTATTTATTTATTTAAATAGGTTAGGAAAAAATACTACAATGCCCTCCAGAGCCGTAATGGTCAAAGACCGACAAATGAGGCTCTGGAGGCACAACAAAAAAATAAGAGAAGAAAATAAAAAGTGTTAGTAAAAACTATCAACAATAAACAATAAAAAACGGGAAAAATCAAATAAAAAAAAAACTAAACCTAATACAAATCAAGATAGGCCGAGGGCACAATTTAAACGACCATAACATTAACAATCAGAAATTAATAGAGAATTAAATAAAATAAAAAAGCATAATATAATAAATGCTGAAAAAATAATGCATAAAATAACAGTTCCTATAACAGTTCATATAAATTTAGTAGCTCCAATTAAGTAACTGAAGATAATAAAAGAAAACGTAAAATATTGATACCATTAACAATAAACCATTAAAGAATGACATAACCAAGTACCGAAAGGTTAAACTAAACCATTCGCGGAACCATATTTTAAACCATCCTATGTTAATATTGTAAATTTCTAATGGAGCATAGAGATAACATTAAACCAATTGCGACTATCATTAATTTAACGTTGTATTCATTTATAACTCATCATTCCAACTCGTTTGATATATTACATGCCATGTTTTAGCATTGAAAGTTCCAGTGAACCATAATGGTTCCACTAAACCAGGTGTCTTTGAACCAATTTCGCCTATCAATAATTTTACGTTATATTCATTCATGACACACCATCCCAATTTGTTTGATATATTAAATGCCATGTCTTATCTTTGAAAAATTTTGAGGGTGTCATAAGAGTACCATTAGAGCACGTGCCATTGTTTCCATTACAATCATTTTCAGTATGGTTCATTCCCGGAACCACATTTATCAATTGGCGAAAATATTAATTTATATCCGCTTCTATCTCGTCATTAGGATTTGTTTGATATATTACTTAATATATCTCTCCTTTGAAAATTGCTAGGTGGGGTCGTGCTATTGAACCGATTTAGATAATATTTGTGATTGGTTCGTGCCATGAACCATATCCCTCGACTGACGAAAACAGATTTTGAAAATCTTTCATAGCCTCGGAGAAGTTAGAGTTACGGACGGACAGGCAGACAGACAGACACGTTTCCCCACACTGATAGCATGAAGCACCTTTCGGTACTTACTAAATTGAAAAACACCAATAAAGCATAAGGCAGAAAAAAATACATGCTACGTTAATAACAAAAAAACAAAAAAAAAATGAAACTTAAAAAAAAATACTGAAAAATAAGAGCATTTTTATTAAATAATGTTTATCTGTGCATGCACAAGCGTTACCAAAATGTTTTGTTGTTTTTTTTTGTATAATTTATTAGCCAAGTGTATAGAGCTACTTTTATAAAAAGCCCAAGCAAATATCGTGAAAATTCAGAAAGATATCGCCGATAGAATGAGTTGAATTTCAGTTGCTTTCTTTTTTGAAATAAAAAACCAAAACGATAAGAAGCTTTCTCCAAATTTTTAATTTTGGACCGGACACTGGTATCAACTTCTTCTCCTTAAGTTGATATGAAGGCGATGACTTATGACGATATATGGACTTATGATGATGTAACAATGTATGACTTTTCAGTTGTGAGGCTTTCTTTCTAGGAGGTGTTGGCTGCGGCATGTATTAATTTCATCAACAATTGTTCACTCAGCCGATTGTTGACGCAAACACCACGGGCTGATTGTTCACACATGCAAGGAAACAAAAATAAACCAAGTCTATTTCATATACAGGGTGTATCAGGATTAATTGTCATAAAATACCTAGCGTGATCTTTTGCACGATTACAAACTTAAAGTTCCTTATCGAAAATGTCGAAAACTCAAAATTTAAATTACGTCGTTACGTCATTTATGAACTTTCCGCACCAGCAGTTCATTAATTCAAAGGGGCTATTACAGTTAAATCGGCGGCAATTGTTGAGATTAAATGACGTTTTCGACAGGTTTTCAGCAAACTTCGCATGATGTTTAGACCCTTAACATTTATATACCCACTCGTCTGTATAATCGGGAGATAACCCATTGTTAGATATTTTCTTTGTTGTGACAACGTCCACCGTCGCTGATTTTATATAAATGATGACATTCACTTATATAGGGTGTATCAGGTTCGATGGTCATAAAGTACCTAGCGTGATCCTTTGCATGATTACAAACATGTTCTTTATGCAAAATGTTCAAAACTCAAATGTTAAGGGTCTAAGCATCACGCGAAGTTTACTGAAAACCTGTCGAAAACGTCATTTAATCTCAACCAAGGCCAACGAAAGATAGGCCAGGACACAAAAGTCACATGATCATCGGGGTCCGGCCAACAATCCATCCTTCATTGTTTCCAACAATCGAAAAAATAATGATTGTTAAAATCCAAGATGGAGAAAATGAAAGATGAATTGTTGGCCGGACCCCGATGATCATGTGACTTTTGAGTGCCCTGGCCTGTCTCTCGTTGGCCTCGATCACGACAATTGCCGCCGATTTAATTGTAATCGCCCCTTTGAATTTAATAAACTGCTGGTGCGGAAAGTTCATAAATGACGTAATGACGCAATTTAAATTTTGAGTTTTCGACATTTTTGATAAGGAACTTTAGGTTTGTAATCATGCAAAGGATCACGCTAGGTACTTTATGACCATCGAACCTGACACCCTGTATATTTGTTCAAAAGTTTCTCCATTTACTTAGTTGTTAGAAATTCACTTTCCACTCGTGTCAATTTCTCACAGGATGACTGGGGATGGAATTAGCATTAATTATGCTCACATTTTAAATCTTGTAACTTTTAACTGGAGATGTTTTAATACCGAAACGTGTATTAAAAATAAAAATCGGGTTTGTTGCAAATTTGAACCTGGATATCACTGTTCTTGATTCATTGTAACAACATGGAACAATGCAATCTAAGTAAAACCGCAGATGAAAGATAACCGTAATTTCATCTATGGTAAAACCGTCTCATGTACTCATGTAATTAATTCCCTGCATTTCCCGTGTGAAATTGGAGTGGTTGCGTCTCAAAGTTTTCCTCTAGTCAATTATAAATTTACATTTATGTATTTAAATTAGTTTAAATTTATTAGTGATTACTGTCATTTTGGGCAGAGCCCCCCCCCCCCCTTGTCATTCTCCGTCAGCATTCCGCGATCCCCCTCCCCCCTTGGATGGATGACGTAATTTGTGGACGACCCTTAATTATTGCGAAAAATGACAGCGGCTAGTGTGCAACTGATTCAAATATGAAATACGAGGGCGTTTTGAAAAGTAATGCCTCCATGGCTGTAACTGTTTTATTTGTTAACCGATTTTCAAAATTCTTTTTGTATCTTATACTCACATTGTCCTCTATGTCATGCACTATTCACTTTTCGACATAGTCCCCATCCCTTTCCACGCATTGCGCCAACGCGTGACTAGTTAGGTGAACCCGTCGGAGAGGAATTCTGGAGTTGTTGTCGACACCAGGATTGAATGGCAGCGTTTACCTCGCCGTCAGAACCAACTCATGTCCCTTAAGGGGCTCTTTCTTCTTTGGGAAGCGGTGAAAGTGGCAAGGTGCAAAGTCTTTCACCTCTGAACTGTAGGCGCTGCAACGCCTCTGGTATGTGGCGACTCGTGTGCGGGCGGACGTTATCGTACTCCAGACGAGGGTCCAAAGCTGCCATTCAATCCTGGTGTCGACAACAACTCCGGAATTCCTCTCCGACGGGTTCACCCAACTAGTCACGCGTTGGCGCAATGCGTGGAAAGGGGTGGGGACTATGTCGAAAATTGAATAGTGCATTACATAGAGGACAAATGTGAGTATAAGATACAAAAAGAATTTTTAAAATCGGTTAACAAATAAAGTTACAGCCATGGAGGCATTACTTTTCAAAACGCCCTCGTATGTCATTGGGACGCTCGTGTGCAGCTCCAGATTGTTTAAATAGACGAGCATATATGTATAAATTATTGCTGTCATGCTAAGTTTAAATTGTCTAATTTTAATCTTTAAGGGTAGCATCCCCCTCGAAAAATCAAAATTTTGACGAAAAATTGAAAAAATTTTTTTTTTCGTTTTTAGCATTTTCAGGTTTTTGTGAATCCATTCTGAAATTTTTATAGCTGAACGTTAATTAGAAATTAAGATATTAATTAATTTATTTGCGTCAGTATTTCTGTTTAAGAGCTCATTATATATGCATAAAATTAAAATTGCTATAACTTGAGTTCTAATTATCCGTTTTAAAAAATTTAAACTGTACTAGGTCAAGAAAAGGGAGCTCTATAACTTTATTTCAAATTTCTAAATTAATGAAACAAGTAATTTTATTGGCTGTTGATAGCTATAACATGCAATAGCTATGCGTGGTATCAACCAATCAGAAAGCAGTTTACAAAACGTGCGTGAACTAGCAATATGGCTGCCTCCATTAGCGTCTTTCTCCTGTAATTCAGTCATCTTTGTTACCTTGTGATCAATTTCAGTTCCAAACATCACCTTTAGTTTATTAATCATTTTATAAACTATAAAATAATTAATAATGTCAGGTAGAAGAAGCGATTGGCCAAAGAAGAGACGATTTCATGGAAATCGCTTCACGATTAGTAAATCTTACGAAGAAGGTGCCGCCGATACAGACGAAAACGCTACTGAAAAAATTACTTCTTTCAGGAAGCTAAGCGCATCAGGTATTCACAACAGTTTTTGCAAGAGTGAGTTGAATTCTGAAACTAATATCAGTGGATACAGATTTATTGACTGAACTGTTTTCGACATTTATTAATCAATTTCCCTGTCCTCAGTGCTTTATTAATTGTGGATATGGTATCAGTGAAAATCGAAGATAAGGACTATGTAGCTGGTGGTTTTAAAAAATTGATGAACAAAAATAAATTGATATTTCAACTTTAAACCTAATTTTCTCAGCTTTCTTATTTTCACATTATCACCATCAGTCTTGGCGTAATATCTTTTTAAAGAATTAACATATCATGAAAATTTTTTTTTCAGTTATAGATTAATCAGAAAAAAAAATTCAACTCAATTGGACTAATAACTTCATCATAAAGTTGACAAGAAATTTATGCTAATTGGGGCTTTTTTTAACACAAAAATGCTTTTTTTTAATACAAAAAAATTAAAAATTAATGTTTTTGTTAATTTAACTTAAAATTTAGGTTCATAGAAATCATATAGTAAAAGGGTGATGACCATTTTCTCTCAAGTTTTCAATTTTGCCTTTTCGAAGGGGATGCTACCCTTAAATCCATCAGTTTAAATGTTTGCTGAAGTTTCTATTGTTTTGTACATTGGTTTTATTCTGTTTAACATATGGATTAGATTGTATTTTATTTCGTTGTTTCTTGTAATTTTTTTTATCCATTCATGGATATAATAAATAATTT
This sequence comes from Rhysida immarginata, assembly GCA_023313115.1. Lineage (NCBI taxonomy): Eukaryota > Metazoa > Arthropoda > Chilopoda > Scolopendromorpha > Scolopendridae > Rhysida > Rhysida immarginata. The sequence goes on from JAHWFO010017367.1 coordinate 131,854, forward strand.
CTGTTACTTTTACCACAGAATAGCACAGAATGGGCAGCTTCGCAGTTTCCCATGCTAAGCGATGGTAATGAGTAGAGTTCCTGTAAGTAAAACTCTTTTACTTACAGGGACTCTAGTAATGAGTAGACGGTGGCGCCCTCCGACGGATGGGTGGAATCTGCCGGCTGTTTAACCTGCGTTTCTATGGAGGATGCTACGACTTTTTCTAGATTTTTAATTATTTCTCGGTCTGTAATTAACGGAAACCGCCAAGATCACATGGAAGCTTGAAATGAATGACATGTAATCTATTGGCATCAAGAAAAATATTTTTTTCTACGGAGGAAAAATAGATATTCGCCTAATTAAATGCTTGAGTAACCTGCTTGGTGGAATCGTGGGTTTGCTTAGCATAGGAATAGCTTTGGGAAATAAGCGCTTTTCGAATATATTTCATTATTAAATTTATTTTTCGTTCTTCATTTTAATTTCAATAAATAAAAAAGTTAATCTTAAGTCTATGTATGAATTTGTTTCATGTATACAATGAAAATAAAAACATTTGAGACATGTTTGCTTATCTATTAAAACTTTCAAACTGGTCCGTTTCTTAGATATTATTATATAAAAAGTTAATTTTTGATTTAACATATCTTTTGTGAAAGTGTATTCAGAATTTTTGTATGTTTATAAAGAAAATGAAAGCTTTTACTCGTGATGTTTGTTTAATGTATAACTGAAAAAAAATGTCAATTTCTTATGTCCATTACATTAAATGAAAAATGAAGAGTTATCTTTTAACCCCTCACATTATTCGAGAAACTGAATTCTTTAATGAATTCAAATTAAATAGTACTTCGTTTCCCTTGGAGTTTAAAAATCAAATGTAAATTAATTATAATCAACTGTCAGTTTTTTATGACTTTTGTTTTTTGTTATACTATCTTGTTGAAGTCTGAAGTTTCTTAATTTTTGTCATCATTTACTTCAATGTAATTTTATCATTAAAATATACAGTGTACCTAAATGTATATCTTTAAGTGTAAATAATATAGTCAAAAGTTGTATTCTAATGGCTTTTGTCACTTATTTTGCTTATCACTTTTTCAATAAAAACAAATTAAAGTGAGTCAAATTAATTCTGTTATTGAAATTAGATTAGTTTGGAGTGAAATTACTATATTTCGGAAAATATATTAATATATTTGCAAAGTCTAAATGATTTACGTGTACGCTGTAAACATAACAGCCAGTCAGCTGACTGCCAAGCAAGTTACTCAAACATTTAATCTAGGACGATAATTTTATTATCGTCCTAGATTTAATTAGGCGAATATCTATTTTTCCTCCGTAGAAAAAATATTTTTCTTGACGCCGATAGATTACATGTTATTCATTTCAAGTTTCCATGTGATCTCGGTTTCCGTTAATTACAGACCGAGAAATAATTAAAAATCTAGAAAAAGTCGTAGCATCCTCCATAGAAACGCAGGTTAAACAGCCGGCAGATTCCACCCATCCGTGCCGGCCAGGTGGCCGAGAGGGCTAGGGCGTAGGCTTATAGTTCTCGAGTCCGCCTGGTCGTTCGAATCCCGCCGTGGGCATGGATGTTTGTGTTTGTCCTGGGCTGCGTACAGATATAACTTGTGTAAAAGGCGTAAAATGACCTTAGTAGTCGACGCCATCATTTCTAATAAGCCAAACTAATCAAACCACCCATCCGTTAGGAGCGCTGCTTTATGGTCATTGCTAAAGCTCTGGATAGGGACTCCCTATCCAAAGTTTAGTCACTACTAGAGTCCCTGTAAGTAAAGGGATTTTTTTTTTACTTACAGGACTCTAGTCACTACCATCGAAATGCTGAGCTGTCCATTCTGTATTATTCTGTGCTTTTACTATTTTTGTGCTAGAATCTTATTAAAACGTTAAAGTTATTATTCCCATTAATTATTAATTATATAAATTATTACCTTCCGGTACTTCAGTTTTATTGATTTATAAATATACAATTTTTGTGATATTGTGTAATATATTTATTCACTTTGATTTTTTTTTAAGTCTGAACTTTTAATTTTTTTTATTGTTAGTAAATTATTTCTTTTATTATTTAGGAATTATCCTAAAAATTCTGTGGAAATTAAGATGCGTGAATTAATTTAAATTTAATTAAAATAATATTTAATCATAATAATCGCGAGTTAATAAAATGAAGAAATATCTTACAACGAAGAGGTTGTTTCGGGCTAATTGAAGAATGTAAAAAGAAGGCTGCTTGGAGGGCAGTGTTTTTGCTCCTACCGCTAGCTAGTAATGGCGCTAGTAAGAGGCATCGTTTTCTCCTATGGGAAAACGTGAATTGTCCGGTCTTCCTTTCTTATCGTTTTTGGTTTCGATTTCTAATGCTGTCGAATGTAAAGTTCCACCACATAATAACAAAAAATTCTGTGGTTCCCCGCAAAAAAACTTAAGCAGTTTTTTTTATCGAAACACGCGTTTAAACATGAAAATGTGTACTAAAAGAAAGCAGATAGGAGAAAAAAAAATAGAAAAATAAAATGCAATAGACTAGCTAAGAATTTTTCCATCTCTTTCTCAGATCCCTCTACCTCTCCCTGTTCCAAACGAGGATTATCGAGGATCTACTGTGGGTGCTTTTAAATTCACTTCGTTAACGACCGAGCATGAGTATATTCATCGATCAACGTGAGCACTGCATCCAAAACGACAGATCGCTCCTCATCGGCGTATCTAAAAACAACCCACTCCAAAGCCGGTATATAGTCCTCGCTTTGACCCGCTCTCATCATTGTGTAATGAACGCTCACGACCAACATGATCAAACTTCGAATCTGAAAGTGCGCCTGATCACTTTCATTTGCAATAAATTAAAATGGCCGACAGCGAAAGCATTTACCACATCGACCATACCAAAATCACTTCTACTCCATAGTAGCGATTTTGACCATACCCTACTATATCGACCATAAGAAACTATAGGTTATGCCTCGACATCTGTTCCCAATACGGTTTATACGAGGGGCGATTGATAAATAAGGTCTCAATGGCTGTAAATTTTTTATTTAACCGATTTTCAAAATTCTTTTTGTGTCTTATACTCACATTTGTCCTCTATTTAATGCACTATTCACTTTTCGACATAGTCCCGATTCCTTTCCAAGCATTGCGCCAACGCGTGACTAGTTGGGTGAACCCGTTGGAGAGGAATTCCGGAGTTGTTGTCGACACCAGGATTGAATGGCAGCGTTTACCTCGCCGTCAGAACCAACTCATGTCCCTTAAGGGGCTCTTTCTTCTTTGGGAAGTGGTGAACGTCTTTCATTTTTGAACTGCAATTTTTCATCTTTGAACTGTAGGCGCTGCAACGCCTCTGGTGTGTGGTGACTCGTGTGTGGGCGGACGTTATCGTACTCCAGTAGAGGGTCCAAAGCTGACATTCAATCCTGGTGTCGACAACAACTCCGGAATTCCTCTCCGACGGGATCACCCAACTAGTCACGCTTTGGCGCAATGCGTGGAAAGGGATGGGGACTATGTCGAAAAATGAATAGTGTATTACATAGAGGACAAATGTGAGTATAAGATACAAAAAGAATTTTGAAAATCGGTTAACAAATAAAAAAGTTACAGCCATGGAGACCTTATTTATCAATCGCCCCTCGTAGTTTGTAATGAATCTGAAGCCACAGAACAGGCCAAGATACACGTAGGGACGAGGGAGCTGAAGATGAAAGCGGAGATTGTTTTATATATTTTATGTTTTAATTTTTCTTATGTTTCGAATTTTCTTTAAACTTTCATTTTTCTCGTATGTGCACTCTCGCACGTAGATTTTTTGCGTTTTAACACTCGTATTTATTGTCATGAAAGAATAAATGCATTGAAATTTAATAAATGATTACGCTTAAAACAAAGTCTGAAAGCATAATAAATTTCTGCAGCAGTAACCTCATATTTACTGATCGAGCTTTCGCGATCGCGGATAAACGGTCACGTGATTGAAAATAAGCTCTTGAAAGTTCTTAGAAGCAGCCTGTATATCCTTGAAACAGTAAAAACTAGTAAAAACAGCACGAAACCCGAAAAATTCTAATTCAAGCAGTAAGTCGGTCGGTTGGTTTGTTTGGTATTAACATCCTATTCAACTGCCATGTCCACCGAGGCCGATTTCAAGCGGTAATATAATGCATAATGACAAATTCTAATTCATTTAAAAAAGAACAATAGAACCTATGTCAGGGTTCTCCCCAGGCCCTTTTGAAGGGGCGCTCCGCCCGGCTAATTTTGGTGACCGCCTGGCTGAATATACAAAAAAATGCACACCACTGCGTAATATTTTATTTGCTTTTAATTTTTGTCCGCCCGGCTATTTTATCCTTCCACCCACCTGATAAAATTTTCTGGGGAGAACACTGTAGATTATCTTGTTAATAGTTACATGTATCTGCTTAATAGATAATCACGTTGATCAGTTCTAATATTTTACAGTATACACACGGATGAATGAATTAGAAACATCTATGGCCCGTATGTAAATTTGTTTTCATTCGTTTTTCTGTAAAATAGTTTAAGATTATGTGATTTAAGCGTGTACTTAACGTCTATTTAATTTAAAAGGAGTTACGTGAATCTAATCATAGAACTTGATCAGTACAGGGGGAGGGGGGGGGAGAACTTCGAAGAGAGACTCATTGAGGAGCATTCATAAACCACGTATTTTGGCCCCTTTTGACCCTGTAAATAACTAATCACTGGAAAAACGTCTTCCTCTGGTACAGCCAGGGGGCACTTTGCTTCTTGAGGTTCGCTTTCAGATATAGCGATGTCTTCGTCGTCGTCGAGCCACTCCACAGTCGGCTCGGGAATAAGGCCGTTATGGTTTCTGTACCTTGTTTAAGGGTGCCAAATTAAATAAATGAAAAACCACATAGCTCGTGCTCGGACCCCGTCCCCTCCCTTCACGTAGCCCAGCGTAGATTTTTTATCGAACTCCTCCCTCCCCCTAACCAGCCCACACGGTGCTCGTCTAGCTGGAGCCACGACTGAATAACGAAGCAGCTGATATCCACAGTATTCAGCCGTTGGAAGAATGATTCGTCGTATTTTTAAAAAGGTTTAACTGTAGTTTCAATTATGAGCTGTCATTTAAACCGATTGTGTGGAGAAACAGGATATTGTGCAAAAACTGACAAATGATTTTAACAAAGACTGTTCCTGATCATTCCACGGGAATTGAGGCGGATCCTAATCGGCAGTCCCTGGTTTCTGCAAAGAACCGGAAAGTTCGTTTACGGTGGTTTTTATTATGTTGTGACTGAACACTTGAAGAGAATGTTATGTGGTCTGACGAATCGCGACGCGCTTGTCTTGTACTAACTGTAGGCAGAAGGTTTGGCCGGAGCACTATGAAGCAATGAATCTATCATGCCTTATCGAGACAACTCAGGGTTCTGATGGTAGTATAGTGGTATGAAGCTTTTTCTCGTATTGAACTGAGTCTCTGATATTCACGGAAAGTTGGTGCGTTCTACGGACTTTGAATGCTGTTGCCGACCTATTACATCTTGCAATGTTGCATTTTTATTCTTCACGTGACGGTCTTCATAGACGACAATGCTACTGTTCATCATGCACGGTTGCTTCAGCATTGGTTTTGCGAGGACATTCACCCTGGCCGCCTCAGACCCCAGATCTCAACACCCTAGAGAATATTTGGAACATGTTAAAACGACATATCTGATAACAAGATCTTCTTCCTAAGATCTGCGAGAATTAAGGGAGTGTCTGGTGACCGCCTGATCTTCCATTGGCTTTCAGTGCTTCCACACCTTAAAGGAGAAGTCCACCCAAAGTGAGAGTACGGTTGGATATCTTTAAATTATGTTAAATTTTAGACAATTCATATTTGGCTGGACTTCCCCTTTAATGACTGTGCCAGTCCGCAGACACATTATAATTCGGGTCAAAAGAGGTCCAGTTAAATATTAAACAAATGTTTCTACTTCATTATTTGGTGTGTTTATTAGCAAAGATAAAATTATCTTATATTTAAATTGAGGAGTTTGATAAAATAAGAGCGTAAGTGGTTTTATGCTGGTTCTTACATGAACATTTTTTAAAATCGATGTGTCATCCTCTATATGGCAAACCAACTCTTTGGTCTATGTTATTGATAGAGGTCTTATCAAACGTAAAACTGCGGGGCGATCCTATGCAGTTATTTGAAACGAACGATTTGGAGAATATGGCAGAGCGTATTGTTTGTTCACCTTCTGCAGTACATTCCGGAACCACTTATGAATCTGATGAATTGCATGAATGTAGATGTAATGAATGGTTTACATCTATAAATAATGAAAGAATATAGGCAAAATCCAAAATCGTTCAATACAGTATTCACTGCAGATTTACTAGAAGACTGGGTTAAAAAAACAAAATAAAAACTTGTAAAAATTCCAAAAAGGAGCTTTAGATATGAGGCAGAAATACAATTGTTAATGTACGAGTGTTTCTCCCGTGAAAAAATCACGGGTCCAAAAGAAAATTTATTTCGATTTAGCGGTACTCACTTCCAGTGGTTTTGTACGAGGGTGTGTCAAATGAAAACCGTAAAATTGTAATTAAAATTCCTAATTTCGCCCTACAGTATTGTAATTCTGCAGATCCGTTAAAAATGAGTTGGTAGGTGGCACCAAAAATGAAAACCACCTAATATCTGGTAGGTGCAGGAAAGTAGGGAGAAGCAAACGACGTCACAGCAGCAGTTTAAAGATGGCCGCCCCACTTCAAACATGCACCAAAGAAGAACGGCGTTCAGTTATCCGATTTTGAGTAGTGATAGTTTTGAAATGATGTGGTAGACTGAACCATGACTAATGTCTAACAATTCTGAAATTTCATCAATCGTTACTCGTCGATTTTCCAAGCTTAAACTGTTGCAATATTCTCTGGCGTCACAACTCGTTATATAGCTACTCTATTATGCCGAGCCGACTCGACCGCCATTACGGAGCCCACTTGTAATAGTAATGCATGCTAAAAGACTCGCAAGGAGATTACACGGTATTACACATGTTTCTAGCTTCATTTATATGCTTCTCTCTTGAAGAGATGAGGCAACATTATGCTCTTTTGACATATAAATATTAAAATTTCTTCGAAATAGCTTCCATCGCACATGCGTATACTAATCTGACACTGCTCTTTCCATTTCTTCCAATTTTAGCCATTTTCGTAAAGATTTTAATCAGTAAGAAAAAAAATCCTCGCTCTTATAGCATGCATTATTACTGTTTGTCACAACTAAACCACTGAGCAGAGTAAATGTTTAGTGTGAAGGAGGAAAAAGGCGGGAGACGATAAGATTTAATTTTTTTAAAACTATTTAATTTCAGAGTTCAAAGAGGGCGATCGCATATGGCCGAATTATACATTCAAATGAAGTTTCTTCTTTTTTTCCTCTCTTTCATTAAATAGTAAATCAATAAAGTTTCTAATTCTTAAGTATCAGGCAAGAATTGTTAATTATAAACTTTACCCGTCTGGGTATTAATATTTGAAATTATTTGTTAAATAATTTGAAAGAACGTTATCTGAAGTAGCTTGAACTGAGTGCGATCTTCCGGGTAAATTAAGCTGTCTTTTAAATTGGATTGGCGTTATCTTGTCGATGAACGAACCAACCTCTCCTAATGAAGGAACACGTAGAAAGACTCTGATGGCTACCGTCGAAACAGAACACGGCAATCTCGAAGGGTAAAGCTTCTCGTAGGTAGAAACGAGCGCGGCAGGCCGACTAGGGCCCTGTCGACACCACCTAACGCTAAAGGCACGCTGTTATTGCGACTTGGCTCCTCTCTCTCCCACGAGAGCGAAGAATGTACTGCTTGCAAATTCACTGCTTGGCTGGGCTGGTTGGGTCCGTCTAGTTGGAGAGTATTCTCTATCTCGCCTCCGGCACTGGACGTCGAAATGTCGCTTAAGGGTTCCTTAATGGAAAGCTCCTCCTCGTTTTCGCTCGCAAGCGAAGATTTAAACTCCGACAAATTCGCTGCTTTACTGGGCTGGCTGACGCCTTCTATTTGTACCAAATTTTCTACACCCTTGGCACTGGATGAAGGAGGGTCGCTTGACAAATCCTTTCGTATAGCTGCGTCACTCTCGGACTCATTAACAATTTCACTTAAGTTTTTTCTATATGCTCTTATATCGTAGGGGGTATTTATGGCTTCGTTAGGCTGTACACACGAGGGGATGCCCGGACTGTCATGAGGCTCATTTTGCGAGATAATACCGCGGATTGTAAGTTCAATGTCTACGTTTGAATCACGCGACTGAATCACCTTGGCTGAGCGGATATTCCGAGCTCTCTTTGAATGAAATGTCCGTGGCTTATTTACACTAATATCAATAGTCTCTCTCGAAGTATTGATATCACTTAGCGCAGGGGAAATAGCATGAGGAACGTTACTCTTACTTGGCAGTTTGTGATAGGCCTTATCCGAGTCGGGGCTGTTGAGTTCATTAACCCTTACTCCGTCAGCTGAAGTCGTTCCTTCGGCTCGCCAACTGTTCCGGCTTCTCCACGTCGTCTTCCTTGACGTCTCCGCTAAATTTTTCACTAGCGGCCGGCTGTTGACATCCCGACTATTCTTCCACGAATTCCGTTTCGCTCGCATCCATGTCGGTTGCGTGGCCCATCGACGAGATATCCTTTCTCTTGAACCTCTCTCATTCGTTTCTCTTTTCCCTCTGTCCTCTCCCGAAAACTCTTTATTTTTTTCGTCTTCGTTTTCTCTATTTTCCGCCAATCGGAGGCCGAGGTGCTCTCTCTCCTTCCGACCTCTTCCATTCTCTTCGACGGGGGTCGGCTTTTCCTTTACTCTATCTTGCTCGCTTCTCTTCTTTTGTCACGTCATTCGATTTCTCTATTTTCTCGCGAAAATGAGGTGACACTATTACAAGTGAGCTCCGAAATGGCGATCGAGTCAGCTAATATAAATATAGTAGCTCTAACTCGTTATGCCTGACCCGGGCGAGAGGCGTCTGATACTGCTGTCACACCATTTGTGAACTTTACACTCCATTCATAAACTTGCTGCTGTGACAAACATGCATCACCATTCATAAACTTCTTGGGTGCATGTTTGAAGTGGGGAGGCCATCTTTAAACTGCTGCTGTGACCTTGTTTGCTTGTCTCTACTGTACTGCCACCTGCCGGATATTTCTACAACTCATTTTTAACGGATCTGCAGAATTACAACACTGTGGGACGAAATTTGGAATTTTATTTACACTTTTGCGGTTTTCATATGACTCACTTATGCCATAATGTGCTCCCAAGGTAATCTAGAATAACAGGTAGGTCCAGTTTGTCAGAAGTGCTTAACGCGCATGCGTATTGTGAGGTCACTGGAATACTTATGGCTTTACTTCCGGCGTTTGCGGTAGCCATTATTCTGGTCACAAAAGAAAACGTTTTCACGTAAAAAAACAAAACTCTTACGTTGATTTCTGAAGAAACGTTTATTTGTAAACTTACTATTTTATAAATTAAAATTTCCTAATGCCTGCATAAATAAAGTTATTAAGAAATAATATCGAAATTATCATCTGTCTCTTAACTGCCAACGGTTCCGACGAATCAATTTCGAAATCTTAACGAGGAATGATAACTAGGCCTAATGATAATGAGAAATACGTTATCGTCCTTGTCTCTGTGTTCGCTTAACTATCCGCACATTGCGCGATGAGTGAACATGAGACCAAGGTAAATGATTTTACATTTTAAAGACACCCACTCCCCTTCTAACGAACTGATATATAACCCTTTTTCTATTTAGTCTCAGTAAATTTCACTTACCTTGGTCGCATGATCAGTTATCGCGCGATGTGCTGATAGTTAACATCAACGCACCCTGTGTTCACATTAAAAAGATAATACGTAAGTACATTTTACAATAACTATAAATTACGTAAGTTCCTTCATATAATGGCATTATTATTTAATTAAAATATATAGTATAAAGAATGAGAATTGTGAAGGAAATGAACGAGTCGTCAAGTCTGGCTATCGCACGACTGCTTTCATTGCCGCCATGTTTTAGTTTCTGTTGAGGTTTCGATTTAGCGGGTATAGGTTTCGATGTATTCCAGTGACGTCAAAATACGCTTGCGCAGTAAGGCAATTTTTACTACTTCCGGCAAACTGACCCCCACCTTGTTCTAGATCACCTTGATGTGCTCCCACATAAATGCCCTCTCTCGGTGCTCAAAGTAAATTCACGCTGACTTTAGAGGTTACCATAGAGGAGAAATAAGGTAGAGCGCGCAAAGCCAGCACTTTCTCCTGATGCCACTCCTCGCAACAACAGTTCCTCTAATAGAAAATTATATTCCTGAAAATAATAAACTACAACTTCTTATACTGGAGATAAGCCTACCAAGCATCAGGTAAAGATTTTTATATCGAAAAATGGAAGGAAAAATTCTGCGACCTGGGTTCGAACCTGGAACCTCGGCTGTCATGACCGACGCCTCTACCAGTTCGGCTATCGCAGACACCCGGACAGCTTGGGACAGCATGGAAAAATCTTTACTTACAACTTCTTTGTATTGAAAACAGCGCTACTTCGCTCTCATTCGTCCCAAATCATGGATGGCTATTTCGCCTCGATGCTAGCATCTGAAATCGTTCATTGCGCAACCGAATGCTCTCTCTCTCTCTCTCTTATTTCTCCTCTCTGATGGTTAGAGACATTCGTAATTATTATTATTGTTAGTATTATGAGCAATAAAGCAGTAGTGTGTCGACAAAAGCCGAGGCCAACGAAAGGCAGGCCTGGGTACTTAAGTCATATGACCATCGGGGTCCGAGCAATAATCTGTTCTTCATTATCTCCATCTTGGATTTTAACAATCAGTGTTTTTTCGTTTGTTGGAAACAATGAAGGATGGATTGTTGCTTCGACCCCGATGGGTCACGTGACTTTTAAGAGCCATGACAACACCACGGAAGGACTAATACCGGAAACGTCGTACATGGTTATATCATCATTAGTCGACTACTGTTACTCCTATTTCTACTAATAGTAAGCCCTAAATTTGGTCGACTAATGATGATGTAACAATATATGACTTTTCCGTTATCAGGCCTTCTGTGTAGGTGGTGTTGGCCCTGGCCTGTCTTTCATTGACCTCGGACAAAAGCATGTTCACGTCAACAATGCTTAAAAGATAAAGAGAAAATAACAGTGTATTCATTTTTGACGAATCGATTGAGGAAAGAAAATTTATCATCTGATATATGCATATGATAAAACCCTTATGGACCCATCATGAGTTATCATAATAGAAGATACACTAATAATATTCTGGTTCTGAATCCACAGCACACAAAGTCTATCTCATATCATTAACTTGTATTTTTTACGGTAACTGTTTTAGCACGTAAATTCGGCTTGAAGGGATCCACGAAAAATTGATACGGCCTAGCTAAGACCTAGATGGTCATATTTCTAAAAACAGAATTTGAAAAAGTTAATCGGTTTTCAAGTTATCGTGCAAACGGCGGACGGCCAGACGGCCGGAGCAGACCAAGCGTGCATTTTGCTAAAGCTCCTAATAAAAACATTTTAAGCACACACTTTCACCTTAAGAAGTGCAGTCAAAAGTAAAAAATGCAATTTAAAAAAGGTAAAAATGTGATGATGCGTTTTTTTTTATTTATTTTAATTATGTATATTTTCGTTTTAAATTTTAATATTAAACGCGCCGCCACACATGTACTTTTTTTTTTTTTTACCAAACACTCGCTTTTGGACTATGTGAAATTCATGGTACGGAACCTTTCAGTCGAATTTTGAAGCAGTTCCGCTTATCCATTTGCTCTGAAATTTTGTATATTTCTATACAGGTTTGCTCCTGATGACAACACACTTTAGCAATTTTTTTTCTTTCCAATTTCGTTTTTTTTTTCCCACAATAAAAGTACAACCTCTGACAATTAAGTTCGGTGAATGACGTCACACCCTAATCTGTGCGAGCTTTACGCGAGTAACAATGCATGTGAATACAAGCCCAGTCATTGTTTAAGCAAGTTCAGACAGGTCACGTTTGTGCGTGCAATGGTTTAGCAGATGCTCGTTTCTTCAGTTGAAGGTGTAGCGTGCGCACGTAACTGTGGATAATGGATCAAAGAGGAACACTGCCGTAATCGTGCAACAGTTTCTGGCCAACAAAGGGGTCGTATCCATAGCTCATCCACCTTATTCACCAGACTTGGCACCGGCAGACTTTTTCTTGTTCCCACGCCTGAAACGGGCCTTAAAGGGACACAGATTTGCGGACATTCCAGACATTCAAGCAAATGTGACACGTGAACTTAAAGCCATCCCTAAGGAGCTTCCAGGACTTATACACCCGATCCCAAAAGTGTATTGCCTTCCAGGGTGATTATTTCGAAGGGCAATAAAGTAAATGTGGCTCTATCTGTTTTGCATTTTGTTGTGTGAACTCATTCACCGAACTTAACTGTTAGAGGTTGTATAAATAGGGTAAGTCGGAGGAATGTGGCTCAGTTCAAGCAAAATGGTTAATAAAAAACAGTTTTCATTTAAAAAATATGAAAAAAAATTTATGATATAGATATGCATGCGTGATGCACGCGATATGCATTTCGATAAAAAAAAATAAACATACGAAACCTATAATGAAAGAAAAAAATGAAATGCATGACCCCGTTTTTGAGCCACTTTACCTCAATAGTGCAGGTAAAGTGGCTCATCTAAAAAAAATGTACATACAGGGCTGTGAAAAGATGAAAGTCTCTGAAAACAATTTAAACTAACTTTGAACAAAAGTGAAATGTTTTATTTCATTATTAAATGGAAAATAACAAAATTTTTTTCAGTTTTATAATAATAGATTAATGAATCTTTTATTAAAAATGCTTACCAAGTAAATAAAATTATAAATGTCGGTTAAACATTCATAAATTATAATTTAATTAATTAATTAATTAATTAAATTATATTTAAATGATCGTTAATTTAATGAATTTTTTTCACAGGTCTGTTCTCCTTAAGGACGAAGTAAAGAAATCTTCATGCGAAAATTTATTATCCATAACAGTGTATATAATGGATCCTCTGCGAAAAGATCTTTCAGATTCAGATCATAAGCAAATATTAAGTGACTTATTTAAGACAATTCAGTATATAATAACTGATGTAACGACTGTTACAAAAGATGTGACGGATGATGGCGTACTGTTCAAAATTCAGAATTATCCAAATCAGCCAGTCGTTCTTCTTATGTATGAAGATTTTATGAAATTGCACAAGGAACAGTTAAACGATCCTGGTTTACAATTAAGAAGTGATGAAAAAAACTTATGCTTGAAAGATTCGCCAGTTCACACCTTTAAAAAATTTGATATTATTGATGATGCCTCAAATTATGTTGAAGTCATCTATTCTCCGTTGAATAAAGTGGAAAATAAAAGTCAACTTGTCAGTTTGCTTGAGAATAATAATAATAACAACAACAATATTAATGAGAATTGTGATGAATTGACTACGAACAACAGTAGTGAAGTTATTTTAATAACACCGTATCAATCACCTTTAAATACAATGGAACAATTTAAAGAAAGTTTTCCTGCTGTAAAAAACTCTTATTCTTCAGAAAACCCAAACCCTTGCGGTAAACTAAATTCTAGAAACTTGGTATATAAGTGCAAATTCTGTAAAAAATCTTTTGAAACTCTGTCACTAAAAAAAGAACACGAACTTGTGCATTTAATGCACAGAACCGCAAAAGGGTTTCCTTGTACATACTGTGGAAAAGAATTCCAAAATGTTTCAGCTAAACTAAGGCATGAAAATATACATACTGGAGAGAGACCATTCAAATGTAGTTATTGCGAGAAATCTTTCAATCAGTTGAGCTCAAGGAAGGAACACGAAAGAATCCATACAGGTGAGAAGCCTTATACGTGTGCGTATTGCACCAAGTCGTTTAATAGTTTAGGCAATAAAATAAAACACGAAAGAACTCATACAGGTGAAAAACCTTACAGTTGTAAATACTGCGAACGGAAGTTTGCTACTTCTCACAGTAAAAAAAATCACGAAGCATTGCATACGGGAGAAAAACCGCATAAATGTAATTATTGCGACAAAGCTTTTTTAACTAAAAAAGAGAAAATAATCCACGAGCGAGGACATACAGGCGAAAAGCCTTTCCATTGCAGGTTTTGCGAAAAAAGCTTCACTGCTGATGGAACTAGATTAATTCACGAGAAACTACACGCTATTGAGAAACCATACAAATGCAGTTATTGCAATAAGACTTTCTTGCATGGTTTTGCGAAGAAAAGACACGAGCTCCTGCATACGGGTGATAAACCTTACAGCTGTGAATACTGTGATAAAAAGTTTACCCGCTTAGACAAAAAAAAACTTCATGAAAACGTTCATAAAGGAGATATGTTGGTTGTTCCTAATTAAATAATAAAACTTCTTCATTACAATAGTATACATATGCCAGCTGATCTGGTTATATATTTTTTTATTTCTATGGATGGGTATTTTTCTTCGGAAGCATAGAAGTTCTCATGTTCAGGAGAGGCATATTAAAAGATTATAAATAAATTAAACAATATACTTGCTTATAAATATACTTATAAATTATGAACTCTACAACGAAGAAAGATATCGAACGTCCCACACAAATTTTAAGGAAGCTACATGATAACCATAAAAGTTCTTGCCGATGGTGATGTTTGTGAAAAAAGTATAAAAACGATAAGAACTTTTTTACAAACCGTTTAGGTCAGATATAACTTGGAAAACTGAGAGCATCTTGACAGCCAGCAGACTGCATCGAAGTTTGTCTCGTTTGAGGATGAAAGTTTAATGATTGCAGGACAAAGATGTGTCCGCTACAGCTCTCTTGTTGACAATGCTTGAGTGTACTTTACATTTAATATGGCTAGACCCCAGGAACTTTTTCGTTCATGTTTGAATGATACTCCTTTTGGCGTTTCTGTAGTAACTGGTTATAATGTTCCGACCCCTGTGCGTAGTCTTCCATCTGTGTATCCTTTTATTTTATTTCCGAAAACTGCTTTACAAAGAAAAATTTTACTTTCTCAACTGTGCAGGTATAGAATTTATGGAATACCCTGTGTGATCAAAAGTTTCCGGACAATGCAATCATGACACTTGTATTTTTGCACTGCAATTCTGATTTCGTGAAAATTAATGTGGTGTTTGAACCTCCCTTTGCTTTTATTAAGGCTTCTGCTCTCCAAAGAAGATTTTCCATGAAATCTCTGCAAGTACATAGATTCAGGAATTTTCTTCCATTCTATCCGAAGAGCATTGATGAGTTCAGTCATGGATGTTGGGCGATGGGTTTTAGCCCGTAATGATCGCTCCAATTCATCCCAAAGGTGTTTAATGTTGCTCCAATCACAAACTGTTTCCAAAATGTTGAGAGTGAAGAATTTTCCAAAGTGTCAAGCTAAAATTGCAGGTTTGGTTTTGTAAAAAGTTGGCGAATCCAAACTATGAAAATGAGCCTCCTTCGAACTTCACAGTGGGCACCACGCAGTCAGGCTTGGTCATCTGCCAGACCCAAACTGGACCATCTGATTGCTCGATCAATCAAGATATTGGTCGCTCAATGTTTTCATTGTTCCATGGTTCAATTTCCGTGAGCTAAACTACTTTATAAATGTCACTTCGAATTGATTCTGTTGATTGTGGGGCTTATGGCCATGGAAACCTAAGATCCTAATTTCTTGGTGAATGGTGACTGCCTTGCCAATAGTTGAAAAGCCAGACACTCTGCAACGATTGTTTCAGCTGACGACTCTATATTGCCTCGTGTCACGTATGCTAGCACTCGACGATCTCCTGTCTCTATATTTCCTTCCACTGACATTGCTTTTTTAGATTTTCACTTACAGTTGAACGGGGTGACAGAATGACAGAAATTTCGTAGCCAGACACCTTTCATAGATGACATCCTATGATGGCGCCACGTTGGAATTCCTGAGCTCCGTTGAACGATCCATACTGCACCAATATGAATCACAAATGAGTCCAGTAAGGCATGTGTCTATTAATACGACGGTGGATCAAAAAGTAACACACAACAATTTTTTTATGGAATACTATATTGGTCCAGATGTTCAAAGTTGGCAAATTGATAGTTTAAATCTCTCGCTACAGACAGCAGTGGCTTGATTAGATGTTGCCCTAGCGGAAAGACGATAACTACTTAGTAAAGATGGCGCGTATGCTAGCATCGCTAACTTGTGAAGAACAGCCAGGTATAGTCCGGTTTTTTTAGGTTCAAACGAAAAAATTCGAGTGAAACCCAAGGGAGGTATATGGCGGATTGTCTAACTGTAGCAACATCTTCAGGTCTTGCAAATTCTTCGAAGAGGGCTGAGAAAATCTTTCCGACAAAAAATTGAGGAATTTGGAATCTTGCAAATTCTTCTTTGGAATTTGGAATTTTGGTCTCAAACATCCACCCTACAGTCCAGACCTCGCATATTTTGTGCATATGTCGAAAAATGGATAAAACCTGCAGCTTTCTTGTGCATTTTTTCATTTTTGCTTATTATTAAAAATGTCACCAATGGCAAAAAAATTGTTGTGCGTTACTTTTCGATCCACCCTCGTATTTTCTTATACATATTATACATGCTAATTGTGAATGTTACATTGTTTTCAAGGGGTGTCCGGAAACTTTTATTCGCATAGTGTATTTTGTATTAGCATCATCATTTATTTGTTTCAGTCGTAAGGGAGACCCCTGTAATTTGGACCGTCGTGTAAATCGAACCAGTTTTATTTTGCACAATTGCACGTTAGATGGCGCCACTCTCCTTATTGAAAAATGATCATAGCCCTTACCTAGAAACGTATGAAAAACACTGATTGTATTGCTTGAGTTATTGGTGAAAATATATCAAATTTTCTCTTTTGGTACGGTCTCATGTTACTTTGAGGTAAGATAGTAATCGTGTATGTAACTATAAGTGTCAGTACCAATATGCATCAGGGATGGGTTAAAGAAAAGTGGTCTATGTACTTGCTAATAGGCATGGTTTTAGTTGGAAAGGTCGCCATTTTTGATTTTAGAATTGTTGGCGTGTTGTGTAATTTGGACCTTATGTACATTGTTCAAATTGGACCACGGTCGATTTACACGCCGAACATTATGACATTTTTTGACATATCTACTTGCAAAATCTTGTATTTGAAACTTAATATTCACTCTAATATACTGTATCACGTTATTAAATATATAAGCTTAACTCGCACGTTATTTAATTAAGATATAATCTCATCCCATCTAATACGTTCCATAGGGTGCCTAAAAATGTCTACAAGAGCCGAAAGGAAAAGCAAAAACAAGTACTGTAGGTGGACATCTGACGACATGAGGAATTGTTTGACCGCTCTTACAAAAGGTGATGTCGGATTAAACGAAGCGTCGAGATATTTCCGGATTCCAAAGGCAACTGTGTGGCGTCACTTGAGAGGAGAAAACAAGAATGCAATCGGGGACGCAAAACACTTGGGATGTACTCCGGATATGCCACCAGAACTTGAGAAAGAACTCGTCAAGTATATACTCCTGATGGAAGAGAGGATGTACGGCCTAATCACAAAGTCCCTCCGAAAACTTGCATTCCAGATTGCCAAAGCGAACAATATCGCGACTCGGTTCAAGAATGGGATGGCAGGCAAGGAATGGCTTTGCGGGTTTCTTGGCAGACACCCCGACCTTAGTTTGCGCATCCCACAACTGACCTCCTTGGCAAGAGCGTCTGGATTCAACCGCCAAAGAGTTAGTGCGTTTATTGATTTGCTGTACGAGAAAATGACATCAGGGGTGATAGAATGTATACTATGGACGAAAAAGGAATATCCATTAATGCCAAAAAACAGCACACAATCGACGCAAAGAAGGGAAATTCCCAAGTTGGGAAAATAACCTCCAGTGAAGGAGGTAAGCACGTCACTGTTGTTTGCTGCACTAGTGCTGCAGGACAGTATGTGCCACCCACGATTTCTTCTCAAGACAGCGTATAACAGAAGAACTTCAGGACGGGGCTCCAGATCGTTCGAATTTCCAAGTACAAGAAAACGGATCCATGACTGTCGAACTGTTCCAAAAATGGATGGACCACTTCTTACTGCACACCAATCCAACCCCGGAAAACAAGGTCCTGTTAATCCTTGATGGTCACGTGTCTCATATCCAGTCTATCAGCGCTCTAAAGAAGGCGACAGAGAAAGGGGTACTTGTTCTTTCCTTTCCGTCACACTCCACGCACAAAATGCAGCCAATGGATATGCCATTCTTTGCCCAGCTTAGCTGCTTCTACGGAGAAGCTGTTGACAGATAGCTTTTGAACCATCCTGGTAGGGCTATGACGGATTTCCAAGTGAGTGCGATATTCGGGATCGCCTGTGGTAGGTCGGCTTCTGTAGCGAATGCTGCAAATGGTTTCAGAAAGTGCGGCTTGCGGCCCTTGGACAGAATGGTTCTCTCAGATGCAGATTTTGGGCCATCCACTGTAACCGGACAATCCATCCCCGAACAAGATCCTCCACATGTTCCTACTAATGATGGGACCGAACCCATTAAGCCTTACCACAACCCACCCGCCCCCCCCCCCCCTTCAGCACTTACGAATATTGATAGCCCAGCTTCGCAACTGCAGCCTGACATTTGCCCCCCTTCGCAACTTTCAGCCTCTAATTTGGATACATCTGTTGCCACTATAAGCTTAATGGCTGAAACTCAGAGCAGTCCTCTGATTCTACCCGTTTGTCAGTCCCGACCCTGCAAATGCAAGGGTCCCAATATAATGGAAGCAACTGTCCTCACCTCTTCGCCTTACAGCGCAAACTCGCAGAAAAGATAGTAATGAAAAATAGGAAAGAAAATATCCGCAGCCCGGGATCGAACCAGGAACCTTTCATTATTAATTCGAACAGCTGAGGTAGGCGTACCATTACAACCCCTCACAGAACAACTAATGATTATTCTTTAGAAAAGATAGAAATGAAGAAAAAACAGGAGGAAGCTAAGATGAAAAGAATGGAGGCTAAACGACTGAAACTATGTGCTCCGTCAAAGAAGTCTTCCCAGGTGAGAGCACCGGTTCAGTGATCTCGTGCATCGGCAACTTTGACCACAGCGACTGTGTGTAAACTTTGTGGCGAGTCCTTCGATGAAAACTGGATACAATGCGGAAAGAGTCTCAGCTGGGTCCACGACGAATGTGCATCCGTGGACAATGCTCTCTATTACTTTTGCGATATCTGCAAATAACAATCTTACCTTTTTTCATCGTTTTAATATTTGCTGAATATTTGTATTTTTCACAGTGCAGTAATAAACACATAATTTAAAACTAAGTTTCTGCCATTACTCGGCCTATTGTGTAAATTGCACCACCTGGTTCAATTTACACTACCCGTTTTAAATGTCATATGAAACCCAATCATTATAGTATTCCATAAAAATAGTCCACCAAAAGATAGCCCGAAATGTCCACTATATACCTACGTTTGAAAATTGGAGCTACGTCATTTTGAATAGAAGTTACAGCCCTTTTCCCTTAGGGGGTCCAAATTACACGGGCCTCCCTTAATTATTAATATCTAAATCATAAAAATATATTATAAAATCTTTTAATTACATTTGGTTATTTTTATTAATTTGATTTATTATCTGCTGTGATGTTACTGAAATAATTAATTAATGTAAAAAACAAATTCTTCATATTTCCTTCTTACCATCAGGTGTTGGAAATGCATGGCTTGGTCGCATCATTGATCCACAGATTATAATATTAACTTTATATAAATATTAGGATATGACATTGTGTAAGAAATCAAACAGCAGCAGTCTATAGAAACTAGCAGTCCGCAGTATTACAAATGAACCAAAAGTTCTAATATACTCTTGAAATCTTGAGGTTTACAAATGGACAGTGGATCTTGTGATATAACAAGCAACACGAAAATTTTCTCAGAAATTCATTCCACTTGTCAGATTTGACCTTTTTCTCATTAGTTGGAAGATACCCCTGGCAGAAAGTATGGAATAATCCATTCATCGTCATCCTGGCGTCGCGCTATTGGAATTATTACGAGATAACCGTCCAGAGAAGATCCATTATCTTTTATTTACACATCTAACAAGTGTTTGTACAGTTATGTATTAATCTCAGCTGGTTTGGCCGTTCCAGAAATTAATTACAATTCATTCAACAAAAGGGCGCTTAAAAAAGTATGGAATAGTCCAAACCATTGGAAAAATGTACGGAATATCAACCATTAATTTTGAGTAGGACCTCCTTTGGCCCTGATCACTGCTTGCAATCTCTTGGGCATTGATAATCTTAACTTTTCCCATTGATGGGGATCAATATCTCTCCAATATATCTTCATGGCTGTCTTCAGCTCTTCCAAGTTTGCTGATTTTTCCGTAACGACCTTTTTCTTCAAGATTGCCCAAACATTTTCTATTGGATTGAGATCTGGGCTGTTCGCTGGCCAGGGTAAACGTTTTACTTTTTTTCCTGTAACCAAACGCCCACTTGTCGGGGCCGATGATATGATGCGTTGTTATCTTTAGAATGAAGTCCTCGTCGCCATAGTGGTCCTCTGCAGTCTTTAACATAAACGTTTCCAAGATATCGATGTATGCTTCTGAATTGACATTGCATGTAACAATGGCAAGTTCCCCCACCTTCTTATGGGTGACACCTCCCCACACCATCACTCCTCTTCGAAATTTGGTCACAGAACGGAGGCAATTCGGTTGAAGCTTTTCGTGCGGTTGTCTATAAACAAAACGCCCGTGGTTGTCACCATCCCCTAGGCACACCCTTGATTCATGTGTAAACATCGCTTTCTTCCATTCATTGTCAGTCCATTCTTTATACTGTTTCGTCCATTATAATCTATCTCGTTTCTGCTTGTCTGTCTTGTATGGTTTGGTCTTCGCTTTAGGTCAGTATTTCCCAACCGTGGGGCCCACGCCCCACCTCCATAGTTTAAGTGAATCATATGACGACTCTCAGTCGTTCATTCATGTTTCTTCAATGAACATTTCAATTTTTAAATATTGAAAATTATGTTTATTGAAAAATGTATATATATTTGGGGGGGCATAAGAATTTCAGAAAGGTTTAGGTGAGGCATAGCACAAAAAAGGTTGGGAAACACTGCTTTAGATGATCTGATCCTCTTCTCCGCCAACCGATTTCGCACTGTTCGATCAGAGACATCAACTCCTGTAGCTTTCCATGCATGGTTGATGTCGCCAGAAGAGGAGAAACGCTGTTTTTTGACGATGGCAACCAGCGTCCGGTCATCCTGGTGAGATGTGGCTCGTGGCCTTCCATTTCGTCTTACATTGGAAACGGTCCCCGTTTTGGCCTTTTTAAATAGGATTTTGGAAACTGTTCCCTGGGAGCATTTCAGTTTTTCGGCAATTGATTTGTGCGTGTAACCGTAACATTTGAGCTTCAGAATGAGTTCTTTTTCAGCAGTGTTAAGTTCACGTGTTTTAGCCATTTTAGCTGTTAAATGCCACTTCGCAATGGTGCAACTCCTATTTTTATATCATATACCAATCACGTGATGTACCTAACGTGATTCTATCATTTGCATATTGGTTTTCATTCGTTAATCCCCAATTATTCCGTACTTTTTTTCCAATGGTTTGGACTATCCCACACTTTTTCCCAAGCGTCTTTTTGTTCAGTAAATTGTAATTAATTTCTGGAACGGCCAAACCAGCTGAGATTAAATACATAACTGTACAAACACTTGAAACAGATGTGTAAATAAAAGATAATTGATCTTCTCTGAACGGTTATCTCGTAATAATTCCAATAGCGTGACGCCAGGGTGACAATGAATGGATTATTCCATACTTTCTGCCAGGGGTTGTATTATCATTGATATGCGCAATATGCTGTCCTCGGTTGTTGCATGCAGACCTCCAGGCATTTCTTCAGTCACGAGACCCTCACATCTAGGCAAGTTGCTTCATACATCCCCAGTGAAAAAAGTCGAAGGATGTGTGCTCGAGTGATCTCAAAGTCATTCCATGAACCACTCCGTCCAATCCAGCGATTTTGCAAACTGCGTATCAAATAAGGCAACCACTTAACTCGGCCTTGGTATCAAACCACTGATGAGCAGTTTTTCCATAATGATGCGGAGCACTATAATTCCGGAAAAAAGGACGTTGCCATCTTCAGTCAAAACGGAAGGAGAGGCAATATTTTCCAGTAAATTTTGCTCAGTCAGAATAAAGGGTGTTCAGTGATACGGGAGCCCCTTATTCTATAGGGGAAAATATCTTCGCATGAATGATGGGTACAGCTGCCATTTTTTGAGGGCAAGAGGAAGGCAATCCTATACTGCTACTCATCGAAGTGCGCTGTTTTTGCCCGACTTATTATTGTATAACGATGGTAACGAGTTGTTGCGTGTTTGGATATATTGTATAACAATGGGATAAGTTCAGAGCCATGGCAGCCATGGGTCTCGATGCCCTCAAAAGATGGCGGATATTCAATGTTTATGTTTTGATATTTCTCCCTATACGATACTTCTGTTCTGATCTGATATGACTTCGTATCCATCTGTTCATCTTTTATTCATTTTTAATATTAATTCATTTTGTTTATTTTAAAATATAAATTTTAGATTATTTTAAAATTATGATGCCAAAATTTCTCCTTTGTAACAATGGCGTGATTTTTATATATTTTGCCAAAGGCATACATTCCAATTTCGGACGTTTTTTCTCCACACAAAATTTTATTTAAATTCTTTTTTTCTTCATCTTTGTGGAGTTTTATTTGAGTGGAGCTGTTTGTGACGTCATAGTTTTTGCTAATTTGTTTTAGACGGGGGGGGGGGGGGGTCAGGGAAGATAAAAATACACAAAAACGACTGTCAAAGTTTGTTTCAACAAGCGGAGTTTTTAGATCAAAGAGAGACAGAAAAACGCGTGCTCAAGAAATAATGGAAAGGTTTTTAAGTGAAGAAGCACTTAAGCTGTACAAAAAGGACTTTAAAAAATTTTCCTTTTAAGTTTGAAAATAAAATGGTATCCTCTGTTGACAGCATGTTGTTTTGTTTTTTTTTAAGTTAATCCCCCAAAAAATTTTGATAATTCTCAAATGGGTTAGAATAATTAAATCAGAAATATTTCCCATAAAAAAAGATTCAATAAAGTTTTATTTATATTCATTTATAATCTTCCTTAAGAAAAAAAAATCCTTGATTTTACTAAATCATCAATACTGCTGCTTTACCAGTCTACTCTTATGTTTTACTCATAAATTCTTCCCAAATAATATTTTATTTTTTAGGGTCATTATATTAGAGATTTAGGCTTTTATTATTTAATACATAAGAGCAAAAGTTTCCATACAAGTTGGCCCAATCCAACTATGAAATTGCGCCCCATTCAATGACACCGCTTTCTCCGCACTTCAGTGGGCACCACGCCATTTGGCATGAAGCTTTTCACTGGACATCCACCAGACACAAACTCGATCGTTGGATTGCCAGAGTGTATCCCAAGATGCGGCCTCCTTGGAACATTGTTGCATGGTCAAGTTTCAGTGAACTGTACACAATTCTGAACGTCGTTTTGCGTCGAATAAACTGATGTGACGCAGCAGCACGGTCCTCATTTCCCATGGAGTGATTATTATACTCACGACACTTTAACTGGAATTTCGGAAATCTGTAGCAATTGTTTCACCTAAAGACTTCCGTTTTCGGAGATTTGTATGTGATTTTCTTTGGTTCTACCACTTAGCGGTTTCACGGAAGTTATTCCTGAGATTTTCACTTGACAGTGAGTTCATTTTCAGTGGAACGAGGTTACAGAAATAAGAGTTTTTAGTGTATTCAATTGATTTTCACCTCAACATTTTAAGCTTAATATATAATTAAATTATATGGACCGTTTATTTTGAAAGTGGTGTAAGTCCATTTTCTCTTGTTTCGAGAAAATTAAAGGTTAGCATATCTGTTAATTAAAAAATTTAGGCAAATTATATGAAGTCTGGCAATGTTTCTACTGTTTTATCGATATTTAATTTGATTATATCAATTTGTTTTAGGCGAATTAGACTATAATAATATATATTTATAGGCTGTAAATGGACTTACACCACTTTCAAAATCAGACAACTGTAAAAATCCTTTAATTTCAATTTTGAAAAATCAAATATAACTTAAAATATACTTCACTTTAATCCAATTTTGTTTACAAATACGCATAACAAGACATAAAATTTAATTTTAGACGCTAATTACATTGTCAAAATTACAAGACACGGATAGATTTTACTTATGCTCTGCATGTGGCAGTGTTTCGAAATATGCATGATGCACCGGAGGTACATAGGGTAGTAACTGCATCATGTCTTTATATTTTTCGTAACTAATAGGCCTGGCATTTTGGTACAAAGGCGCCAGGGCGATTTTTTCAAATTTTGGCGGTCTTCCAGGACGTGTAGGTAATAAATTTATAGTTTTAAATTCTGCGTCCTTCATCGATGTTTTATATAAAATAGTGTATGGTGCACTTTTGAGAAATCTCAACCAACATATTTGTAACCAATTGACCTGTTCGCCATTAGTGTTTTTTTTTATCTGTTTTTTAAACGCATTTTTAAGATTTTTTGTTGAAATGAAATTCTCTCGTTTCATTTCATGTAAAATGAATTTGTCACGTTTTCTACATTGTGTTATTACTCGTACATCATTGTTAGATAAAACAAATGAATAATAACAGACTACTAATCGGCAACCGTCTGCTAAGCCACCTACCTCTGTCAGTTGGACTTACACCACTTTCATAATCGATGATTATGTAATTTCATTTACCGACCGATTTTAAGTTGTACAAAACATGGGAATTTTTTAAGAAATTAAACATGGACTGATTATACATAAAAAATATACATTAAATTAAGCACGAATTACGTGATAGCTCATTTTTTTTAAAAAATGGACTTACACCACTTTCAAAATAAACGGTCCATATAATTAGACAAAATTATTTTAAATTAAATGATTAGATTAAATTAATCAAGGTACTTTGTGGTTTCTGTATTGGTATTAGATATCAATAATAAAAATGTATTGCAATGCCTACATATTTTTCAGATTAAATTAATTAATTTAAAGATTTTTTTCATCAAATTGATTTTGTCAATATTTTCATTAATTCTTATTCACTGTTGTTTTTGAATAGATATTAAAATACCTCAACTTTTCTATTAAATAAATAAATAACTAAGTTTTTATTCTCCTAGTGATATTAGTGCTCCCGCGGTTTATATATATTTTTTGAAATCTATTTTTTTTTTATTGTTATAAATAAAAATAGCAGATTTATATTATAAACGTAGGAGTTGTGATAAATATATATTAATTAGGGTAAATAACACTCCTTTAAATAAATGAGACAAATAAATTAAAATAAACATAAGAAAAACAATGAAAAAGTCACCCAATTGATACAGTAAAAGTTGAAGGACGAAACATAAATGGAATGCAGGACTTGTGGAGAAACTCGGATGAAATATAGAGGAAACACAGAAGAAACGAAGATCTAGTGAAGAAATGTTACACGGACACAGGGAGGCACACAGTTACAGATGAATCTACGTGTTACGAATCATCGAACTTCCATCATAAACCTTCTTCATCTGTAACTGTGTACCTCCCTGTGTCCGTGTAACATTTCTTCACTAGATCTTCGTTTCTTCTGTGTTTCCTCTATATTTCATCCGAGGTTCTCCACAAGTCCTGCATTCCATTTATGTTTTCGTCCTTCAACTTTTACTGTATCAATTGGGTAACTTTTTCATTGTTTTTCTTATATTTATTTTAATTTATTTATCTCATTTATTTAAAGGAGTGTTATTTATCCTAATTAATATATAGCAGATTTATTATTAATTCACCTGGTAGGAACGCTATATCGCTATTCCCAACGATAATATTTCTTTGTTACTATAAATCGCATCTTATGATTGAAATCCGAGATAATCGAGACCATACTGGTTTAGGGTTTTTATAATATTGTATTAGGATCTCAATCAAATATAAACTCGATGCTATGATCAGTGCAATTAATTACTAGATCTCTGGATCTCAAGTATGAACACAATAAAAAAATTGCATCATAATCAGATGAATAAATCACTTGGAAATGAAACTGAAATCTTTCTACATGTTTGGATGTCTGTCCTGATAAAGCCAAGCTGCAGCAACATCATTCGTATTAGCAGCACCAGAGCGCATTATCATGGCAGTCATTTCCTCAGCCCATGAAGAAATTAACCTGGGAGGCACAACTGAAGGTAATTTTATTTTATGAAAATACGAAGAGACAGAAGTAACGCCTTTTATTTTCTCGCTGTGTAAAAGTTAACGTAGCCAAAAAGAAGACTGAGTACATGCACAGACATTGCATAACAAGAACTGTTCCTGCGCAAGCGCACTACGTGCTACCAGTCGTTTTACAAATGGCCGCCGCTATCATATCGTCTACAATGGAAGAACACCGAGCTGTTATAAGGCTTCTTTTCGCAAAAGGTAAGAAGCCTGCTGAAATTCATGGACAAGTGGTAGAAGTTTACGGTGCCGACTATCTGAAATATTCCAATGCAAGTGGTTTAAAATATTTCGGGAAGGAAGAGTTAGCCTTGCCGAAAAACAGCGTTCTGGGCGGCGTGTGTCAGCGGCAACATCAACCGTTGTCGAGAACATGAACAACACAATCAGAGAAAACCGTCGCATTTCTTTGAATGAAGTGAGTGAAACATTTCACATATCCTATGGATCTGCATGGTGCACGAGAAGCTTGGGTACTGCAAAGTCTGTTCGCGTCGAATTCCAGAAAATCTGACACCAGAACAGACCAGCAACAGAGTGGAAAAAACTTAATGAGTTTCTGAATGGCATTGTCACAGGAGATGATCCTGGGTCTTGCACTTCGCACCTGAGCTTAAAACTGCAAGCATTGCGTGGAAACATCCACATTCTCCATTCGCAAAAAATCCAAAGTTTCTCCTTCAGCTCGGAAGATTATGCTTACAGTTTTTTGGGATATGCAAGGCATCCTACTCGCAGAGTTTCTGCTTCGTGGGTCAACATCAACGCCGCCACCTATTGTGAAACGTTGACTAAACGCTGACTGCGGCGTGCTATTCGATCAGAAAGAGGAAACGATGTTCGATTTCTTCATGACAGCGCCCGCCCGCATATGGCCAGCCTCATCAAAGCAAAACTGGTCCGTTTCGGTTGGGAAGTTCTGATTACTCAGCTAACAGTCCAAACTTAGCGTCCTCGGACTACCTCCTCTTAGGTCCCATAAAAGATTTCTGGGTGGTCAGAGGTGAGGAACTCAAATCTGCCCTTCGCCATTGGCTTTATTCACAGCCGACGGGGTTCTCTGAGCCGGGTATTCTGAAACTGGTGCAGCTTTGGGATAAATGCCTAAATCGCCAAGGTAGCTATGTGAAAAAGTATATAAAAATGTGTAGCTTTAGCTGCACTTAGTTGTTTACCTGTATGTTTTGTAGTGTTCTTTTTAAAATATAAATGGCGTTATTTTCTGATATCTCGTCGTAGGAAAGAAAATTCCACAGCCTGGATTTTTATTTTATTTCCATTATTAAGAGTTACTTGGGCAATGGAACAGGTTTGCGCACATGTTTATGGCGCATTTACTGCTCATGTTCGCGGAGAAATTAGCCATGATTTCGCCATGCCTCAGTATTTCTTAAGTACTGCTGAATACTAAATGCGTTGTAGATTATTATAAGCCATTGATATAATTTTACAGTTATCGAGATATCGTTATTATTTTTTTAGTATTCTAGTTCTAGTATTTTAATAGCAATGAAGAATGTTTTATTAGAATTAACGTGAAATTGAATTATTTTTTGTTAAATTTTAAAATTAGTGACTGTGTTGTTCGACGAACAACGTGGAAAACGTTCGTGTGCAGTGAGAAGCTGTCGAAATGAAGCTCGTGAAAAAAAGAATTTGTCTTTCTTCAGAATTCCCGCAGAAAAATTAAGGCAAGTTGGATGAGAAGGAAGGGGATTGGGTAATGTAATCATTTCCAAGATGCACTTTACATAACTAATTTAACATTTATCTCTGTTTCTTAGGTGCAATGCTTGGCTTACTGCCATTGATAGAATGGATCTTGCAGACAAATCCTCCAAACACATCCATAACAAGCGTGTTTGTGCTTTGCATTTT
This sequence comes from Rhysida immarginata, assembly GCA_023313115.1. Lineage (NCBI taxonomy): Eukaryota > Metazoa > Arthropoda > Chilopoda > Scolopendromorpha > Scolopendridae > Rhysida > Rhysida immarginata. The sequence goes on from JAHWFO010017367.1 coordinate 160,216, forward strand.
AAAGTTACGGATTTTATGAACGTTGACTCCAAAAATAGGCTCGTTCATGATGCAGTACCACTTCCAGTGTTCAATTCAACTTCAACATTATGCGATTTCCCAATGAAAGGTTTAATTTAGAATTATGGCTTAATTTTTTGACAGTCTCTAGTATTTTTATTAAACAGTTATAGTAAATAGTGTATGTTAGATATTAATCTGAGTTTTGTATGTTAATAGTTGAAGACCAGGAAGAAAATATTGAAAGAAACACAAAACCAGCACATCAGATATCGATAACTCCTCTTCAAGATGGTAATTTGGAAAGACAAATAATAATGACATGTTCCAAACTTTAAACAAATTAATTACTTTTTCTCATTGTATAGTATTTTATTTTATAATAGTTAATACCAAGGATACACCATTACAGAAGTACATTCCACCCGTGTCTTGCCAAAGGAGCCACCCCAATCAAAGAACCCAGCTTAAAATTAAGACCTTACTGGAGAACTCAGTCAACTCACGTTATAAACTGACTAATTCAAAACTTCCGGTAGACAAATTAAAATGTTACAGAATTATAAAATAAAATACTAATTATTAACTCTGCCATGTTTTGAAAAGACGTTCTGGCAAAAACTCAAAATTAATAATATCGTAGTTACACACAGCACAAATAAACTTTGTTTATAAACGTTTGTCCCAATCATTAATTATATAAGGGTCGTACAAATGAAAGCGAAAATTTGTGTGGGGAAAAAAAAGACGTAGGATCGTAAGTTTTTGTTTTCAACAATTGCGAAACCCCACGTGCAAATTGAACAATAGGTTTTAAGTGTTGCATCACGTGAGAAAGAACGATAGCTCGTGCTTCGAAGTTCTGCGACTGATCGTTTCGTCCAAACAACAAAATGGAGTCAACGAAACAAGAACAGAGATCAGTAATTCGTTTTTTAACATGTGAAGGAGTTTCAGTTTCTGAAATTCATCGTCGTATGCAGAACGTTTATGGAAATGACTGCATAAACCTTCACTCGTATTTGGGCATGGAGCAAGAGGTTTTCGGAGGGACGGTCATCATTGCAAGATGATCAACGACCTGGACAAGCAAACCGCGCCATCACGGATGATTCCAACAGAAACATTTGTGCACAATGGATCCCGCATCATTTGACATCAGAAAAACTTTGAGTTCGAATGGCCATGTCCCTGCAATTTGACTCGCTATGAACAGGAAGGAGAGAGTTTTCTAGACAGAATCGTTACAGGGGATGAAACTTGGTGCTTTCATTTCCAGCCCGAAAGCAAACGTCAAAGTCGTCAATGGAAGCATTATGGGTCACCACCTCCAAAAAAATCAAAAGCAATCGCAAACACCACGGGGAAGGTGATGTTGACCGTGTTTTTTCATCGCAAATGCCCGATTTTACTAGATTTTCTTGAAAAGGCACTACAATTAAAGCAGCACGATATGGGGAAACACTGAAGGCACCTCGCGCGGCCATCAAATGTAAGCGTCCTGGACCTCTTACAGAAGGAGTGCTTCTTCTCCATCACAACGCGCGTCCTCACACCTCGAAAGCAACAGTAGACCTCATCAAAAAGTTCAACTGGGAAGCAATGCAGCATCCACCTTATAGCTCTGACTTATCCCCAAGTGACTTTCACGTGTTTGGGGATCTCAAGAAACATCTGAAAGGCCGCAGTTTTCAGTCGGACGATGAAGTGAAGGAAGAGGTTTTGGAATGGTTCCACACGCAAACGAAAGATTTCTTCCGTAAAGGAATTACACGCCTTGTTACACAGTGGGATAAATGCCTTTACGCATTTGGAGAGTCTTTTTAAATTCCTTGTATACATTTTGGATAAAATAATTTTCGTTTACATTTGTACGCTTATACATAGTATACATAAATGTGGTTACAAATTTTTTCCTTGTGTCCTGGAATTTCTGGACTCTATAAATGTTAAACCAATGTACCCAATTTCTATGTCATTTTTGAGAGGAAATTAAAGCCACTTTACATTTGATGAAAGCACCTGATGATAACACCAGAGACTTTGAAGACATTGGATCTCTTATTTTGTTGTTGGTTACTGTAAAGCCAACAACAGGAAGGTCTCATGATTAAAAAGGAAAGGTCTAAAAAAAAAGCTGATGAGACCTTACTTTTCATGCTGAGAGGCATCACTAAAATTGGAAGCAACCAGCTACAAAATTTTTATTTTCTGGAAGTATTCCTTCAGATGTTATTTTGGAAAAAGTCCTATATGTAATAGTTTGCCTTAAAATCAGGTTTATATCCAAATGCAGTAACTTGCGATCAAGGACCAAATAATGTTACTGATTTCATGAAACTTGAGATTACCCCAGTTTGACTATTATTCATAGAAATGGAAACAATATTTATTTTTTAATGATGGCCTCACTTAAAAATGCAACAACTTATAAAATATATTTCAACTTACGAAAATGTTGAAATTCAATGGACACACATTAAAAATTTTGATATAAACTATGCAAATAGTTACGAATATCACCAAAGTTTTAGAGCTTTAATTTAATGTTTTTTCATGTACCAAAATGTAAGTTAAAATTACTACTCACATGCTAAGTGATTCTGTTGATGCAGGAATATATACACTCAAAGGCCAAAAGTAATCGGATAGTAGCATGAAAATTGAAAATGCTGTTACCTATACATGAAAACATGGACTAATCCAAAATAGCATATAATAGTTACGTCCTTGTATGCTTTATGGACTTGAACTCTGTCATTGTGATCGTGGCAAGGCGACGGGAACTATTAAAGTTCGAATGTGGCATGGCATTTTCAAGGTTATTCAGGATTCAACATTCGTGATCCACGGTGTTCCGAGTGATCTGTGTGTATAGGGAATAGTGACCGTGACTACCGCGTCTGGTTAGAATTGTCCATTCTAACCGACAAAACCACAGCACATAAAATCACTGCCATAAAATGTAGACGATGGGTCACGTTTCCCGTTATGCCGGATGTGGCGTAAACGCATGTTTTATCAAGAAGGCACCGTGCAGGTTCCAGATTGGGTGCTTTTGCGTAGCATAGTTTGGGTCTGTTGGTCCTCCTGGACACATCAATGGACGGTTCCCGATACTTTGAACTACTTGGTGACTATTTACATCCTTGCATGGAATTTGTTAATCCCACAATGATGGGGTTTTCCACCAGGATAATGTTGATGCTCCTCGAGCCGAAGTTGTGCACAACTAGCTTGAGGAGCTTTCAGGAGAGTTCCAAAAAATGGTGTAGCCAGATCGTTCCGCAGATATGAACCCCAATGAATATTTATGGGATGTGTTTGAGAGGTCCCAGCGCATCCAATATCCGTCACCTACTAATATTAGGGATCGGACCTACTTGATGAGGCCCTAAGCTGTATGAAGCCCCTACCATGTTAAACTAAGATTGTGAGGCCTTAAGCTGCAGCTTATTTAGCTTATACGTAAATCCGCTCCTGTCTGTGGGTGACAATGGCTCAACATCTCGCTACGGATTTTGCAGCCTCTTGTGGAGTCAGTGCCATCGTCGAGTTACTGCTCTTCGTCGGGCCAGAGGGGGTTCGACACGTTATTGAGCATTACTTTTGACCTTTATGTGACTACACTTTATCTTTAGTCTTTTTAACATAAAAGCTTTACCTAAGGACAGAAGCAAAAATTGATGAAATGTTTTATTGTTTAAACTTTAAACTCAAACTCTCTATAATTATCGTGGAGAGAAGGAAAGGGAAAATTATGCGACCTGGACTCGAACCAGAACAGAGTTTTTGTCTCTGCTCTAACTATATACGTAGTTTTCTTTTAAATAGCTGGCAAAGTCATGCGAGCATTTTATAAGGGGCTTTTTATAAGCCTTTTATAGAGGCTTTCGAGGCTATTGAAATAACTGAAATAAACCCCTATTAATGTGCTTTCTGATTACGAGAAATAATTTAAGTTTATTCAGAATTTTATGCTCTAAATGCTGGAAAATATTTTATTAATATTAATAAAAAATTGTAAGATTCAAATTGGGAGTAATTTTTATAATTGAGCTATCGCCGACAGTGAACCGCCAAGATATTACAAGGTGTCCATATGGACATCCATACCAGTCATATGTCTGCTGAACTGGCATAGCAGGCCCTCGACCCCCAAGTGAGAATTCTCCTTACCCTTCAACCATCAAATAAATTGATCAAAATACATATTCAATGAAAAGTGAAGAAAACTGAAGAAAATTCTTCAAACAATTCATAATTACAGTATAGAAAAGCAAAGGAAAGAAAAAATTCCGCGATCTGAGAGGGACTCCGACTTCAATGTAGCTGCTCTAACCAATTGAGCTATCGTGAAATTTTCTGATAGTTGGCCGATATGTGACTTTATGGGAGTCCATACAGACACTTTGTAAGCGTTCGACAGTTCATTGTCCGCAATAGCTATATTGGTTAGAGCAGCGACTGCGAAAATATTGGCCCATTATAGGATTCGTCTTTTAGACCTTGTCCTTCACGTGATCCCATGAAAAAGTGAATACGAGAGTCAGAACGGAACTTGTCGTCGAGAATTCGTTTCTGGTTTGATTATTGTGTGTATGTTTGGGCAAACTCTTAATTCTAAACTTTACTTAAAATGCTTTGGTTCCGGACTTTTGGCTGCCCGAATGTATTCTTCGATGATCAAAAGCCGCTTCTCAGTATGTAGGCATCCATTTTTTTAGGCAATCCTGCGAAATCTAAATACATAAACCAAAGTCGGGTTAGTTCCTCCATTTATAACTCAAGAACGGCTGGTCCGATTTTAATGATCTCTGATTTGTTGGATTCGTCTCCGCCCCGAATAGCAGAATAACTATTAAAATATCGGAAAAATTCACGGAAAAGGGGGGTTGAAAGTTTATTAACACATTAACTGGTGTTGCACTATACTGTCCGCACGCCACGAGAAGACCGCTGAGTTGCTTAATGTGTTTGTTAATGTCGCTGCAGTTGCAGATGAATCTACTCAGTAATGGGTGTCAAACAGCCAAATTTGAGTCGATCCATGTTTCATCGATGTAAACAATAGGACGATTTTCTTCTCTTATTTCTTTTCTTTTTTTTTTCTTTGTTATGCACGGTCATAGCTTATTTATAATTATTGATGTGACGTGAGCTGTCAATTGCGGAAGATAGCGGAGTTTCAAACATAATTTATTTAAAATAAAATTAATTTTCTGCATATTTTTTTCCCGTGAATTTTCCCGATATTTTAATAGTTATTCTGCTATTCGGGGCGGAGACGAATCCAGCAAATCAGAGATCATTAAAATCGGTCCAGCCGTTCTTGAGTTATAAATTCACGCGACGATACTCAAAGAAAAATTCAAAGGTGAGGAAGTTCTCATTCCGAGGATTCCGATGATCCCAACCGATATGCCCTTTGAGTTTAAACGAATTCAATTTCCGATTCGTCTTGCATTCACCATGACGATTAACAAATCACAAGGCCAATCCTTGAGTGTTTGTGGTCTGAATCTAGAAAATGCATGTTTTTCTCATGGTCAATTGTACGTGGCATGTTCACGTGTCGGCAAACCATCCGCTTTATTTATTCTTGCACCTGATAACAAAACGAAAAATGTCGTATATCACAAGGTGCTTCACTGAAGAGAATCAACCCGAGAGCAACCCATGCAGCAAAAAACATAGCTTCAATAAAGCAAATGTCTTGCGACACGCCATTGAAATACTTGATTTTTGTACTTTTATTGAATTTATATTTTCTTTATATATATTATCCTAATAAACTAGGATATTTATATATATTTGATATTTATCCTAATATTTTATATTGAACTTAATAAAATTTTTGTATTCATTTTATTACGTTAATAAAATCCTAAATTAAGTTTAGCTAAAAGTTAACACGACATTCATTGACTGTAAGGCGGTACGACGTTCGCCGGGTCAGCTAGTGATGTATAAAACGCATTAAACAGAATGCCTTCACACAATTATCAAACAATTACACTTAAACTCTATCCAACGAAAGTTTGAATGGGCGTGTCCAATTAAATTTCCAATTAGAATTGTTAGACATTGTTAATTTTATTTTGCAACAATACCTAAATAATTGAAAGCTGAAATTTAACTGGACACGCCCTGTCAAACTTTCGTCGGACAGAGTATAATACTAGCCGAGAAATAAGGTTTTATTTTACGGCTAATTTTAATCGAGAATTTTACGGCATGCGTCTGATCATATGCATGATCCAGATACCAAAATGAATATTATTTACGTGTGTGTTGCCGTAGGCTATATCTTCGATTCTTGTTTAAATTTTCCTCAAAATTTGCTATTAAATAATATAATTTATATTATTAAACAAGAAATCAATGGGGCCCCCCCCCCCCCCCCCGACCATCGACCATATCTGTCTTTTAAAAATGGACTATGTTCGCTGCTGTCCTTGTGTTCATGCTCGTCGTGGTACCTCCAACTTCTTCAGGATGAAGTTAATCTCCTGGGAGAAGAACGCGAAAAGGTCGACAAACCATGGTGGCAATAGGATGGTGCCCCTCTCTGTTACTACTCTGGTTTTAAACGGTTTCTTAAGGAGACCTGTCCACAAAAATAGATAGGATGTTCGAGGATCAATTGTTTTAATTTCACTTGTTCAGTCTTTTTTTTTTGATGTGGGGGAGGGGAGATGCTTAAAGAGTTAGTGGTATGGAAAAACTATTTACAACATCGAACATCTTTGTAAGATCATTGTTGAAGAATTAAATAATATTCCAGTAGAATTTTATAAAGAAAAAAAAAATCGTGAAAAACTGTCACCCTTCGCCCTTCATCGAGTTTGACCATCAACTGGAAAACATTAACTAAATGCATGTTTTTTAGCCACTTAAAATTTTCAGAAATACCATTCCGTTATAAAGACAAAATATTTTAAATTGGTTACCTTACTTTTGCTACATTCTATAAATCTCAAAGAGTCTATGCCAAAACAAACTGAAGCAATATAGAAGCAATAGATGTAACGCTTTACTCGAAAACCGCTGTATGGAACCGGCTGATATTCGATACCGATATCCGTATTAATTTCCCAAATTTGAACTATCTAGCCCTTATGGTCCCGGAGTTGTGAACCTATGTGAATTAAGGCTTGGCATCGATGGTGGTCATAATAAATTGGCCGTTGAGTACAGGGTAAATCAGATTGCACCGGTTTCATGATTTATTGTAGGCGTATTATTTAATATATCATCACGAAACTTTGCAAATACATAGAGCAACTTACCAATTTTTTCGAAAAATGCCCGGCAGATCTACGTTTCCGCTAGCGGCCGCTAGATGATTATAGTCGCAAAATTGATGGATTGGTCATGTAGGAAAAGATGATCACAGAAGCTGATAAACTAGGATATTTATATATAAACAGCTGCTTTTTTGGTCTTAAGTCGTTTGATGACTTCGGAGATTTCTTGAGTATTAATGACTTCCCCAGGGGTGTGAACACGATGACTGCGCCCGTAGGCGATGCAGCCATTATTAACTAGCTCAGTGTTTGAGTGACTGTCCAGGGTTGTAAATTGACTTTTCAGGGAATCAGCGATCGATTGATCCTTATCCCCGTCATTGGTTACAACGTTGCCATTGCCTGCAAGCAGTGGCGGCAGTTGATTTGGTCTGTTACCCTTTAAGGCCCTCACAGTTCCTCAGAGCGAGTTGTCCTGGACAGACAAGGACTTCCGTTTTTTGCTCCACTTTTGATTTCGTAACAAGCAACAACTTTGCTACCATTGATGATCAAATCAACAACAATTACATAAACAATTAACAACGATAACAATAAACGACAATACAGGCAAAAACAGGTGGAGACGGGTTTTTTACCGTCAAATTTTGATGGGATCTATCTAGTTTTCTCTAAGAATACCCCCAAAGAGCTTCCAGTCCTGTTTAGCGTGGAGCACAATCTTCTTATCGATGTTTAAACCCTCAACTAAGCATCACTGGACGGTGGTCAGAAGATAAGTCGTCGACTGTGAATATATTATAGGGCTTGAGGAAATCTTTAAGAACTGCAATATCCAGCACGTCACTAACAGGAGAGTGCTCGCAGTAGTACGTGTCATCAAGGGGACCAGCAATGAAGGTATCAATCTCGTTTAAGGTATTTCCATATAGGATATTGCCGTTTTGATTGGGGCACTTATTATTCCATGCATGGTGCTTGGCATTCAAGTCGCCCGCAATAACAATTGGAATGGGTCCAGACAGCAGCTCGTCAAGTTCGCACGAATCAAGCTTGTGCTTAGGTGAGTCATATAAAGAGATGAATTTGATTTCACCTGCGTCCACATCGTTTATAATCATGGAGACTGCTTCCATTCCCACAAAGTCTGGAGTGACAGACACACGATGATCAATGCCGTCCTTGACAATGATCGCTGCTCCACCAAATGCGTGGCTGGCATTATTACCCAGTGCCCGATCCTTGCGATAAACACGATACCCAGGCAAAGTGAAGACTTGAGTAGATTTCAGGTGCGTCTCGCACACGAAGGCGATGTCGACATTCCAATTTGTAAGGAAATTGTAAAACTCGATGCGCTTGCGAGCGATTCCCCTTGCAGTACGAATATTGCAACGGAGTTTCCCTTGATTAATGATCTTGTATGGGTGTCTGTCCATGATCATTTGTTAGAATCGTGAGAGGCAATCTTTTCCACTTTCCTTGTAGTGATTTATCAAATTTCTCAGGAACCTGTAAATATCACGCAATTGATTGTGGTCGACCATACGTGTGTCCCTAGTATCAGCAGAACTGGATGCGACCGAAGCATAGGATTTTCCCTCTGCCGTTTTGGTGGTTGATCCTTTTGACTTGTGGATATTTGGGACACTTTGTGTAGCTAAATGTGTGCTGACCAGAACCACGTATACATTTGGGTGGGGGGGGGGGGGCTTTGGATTTTACGTTAGTACAATCCCAGACAGGAAGAGTGGCTTCGGGGGTTTTCTAAGCTACTTTGTAATGAACATGGCTTTGCATTTATCAACGTTTAGGTTTAATCTCCATTTAGCAAACAATTTCTCACACTGAAGTAAAGCATCATGTAACCGAGATACGAGGGTTGGGGCATAAGTCATGGCAACTAATTTTTTTTTTTATGAGAATTCAAGAATGGGTGGAAAATGTGAAATATACAGATGAAAGGACAAGGAATGGACGAAATGTACGGACATTTAACAACACGCCAACACAGGATGGCTACTCAAATTGCTAGATAAATTCAAGTACATTTCAAGCTTTTCAAGGCCAAAATTTCATAATTTCAAGTACATTAATTGAAAATTAGAGAAAGTTATGCTTTTACTTTTTTATTTTAATAATAATAATAATAATAATAATAATAATAATAATAATAATTAGCTGGTAATGCAATTAAATCACATGACACTTCAAGCTACTGTACGGGCATGTTATGAAGAGAACTGAAATAATGCAAGACTTGCCGAAACAGCTCAAACATCTTATTTTTCTCTTATCTAGATAAATGCTAGAGGTATCTGTCCTACAGGTGATTTATTTTTAAACTATTTGCAGCATGCAATAAGACTTTTCTATCTGCTTCCTCCCCTAATTTCAATGCCCTAGCCTTAAGGAAGCATAGAAAAGTAACATTTTTATGATACGTAGACTAAAAAAAAAGTAGAGATTCACAATTTTCTGACAGAAAATATTTAATAATGGTACATGAAATATTTAATAATAGAAAGGAATTCTTGAAATGGTTTTCATAATAGAAAGTTTTCTAAATAATGGTTTTCGAATTTACATGTAAAAATTAAACAAAAAAACAAAACAAAAACAAAAGACAACTGTTGCATTTAGTAATATACACAAGATAGAAAGTTATCGTATTTAAGTAAAAATATGAATGTTTTTTAAAAATTAAATAGGAATCATACTCATGTCACACGAGTTCTATTTTAATT
>JAHWFO010017367.1:170312-241645 GCA_023313115.1 Rhysida immarginata
CTTTCTTTTCTTCCAATTCTTTTATTAATAATTTAGTTCTTTTTTTGTTATTTTCTCCTTCTTCTTTCAAATCCCTTTGCCGTTTCTTCTTTTTTAATGATTCGTGATATTGTTCTCTAGAATGGCGCACGGCATTCAAAAGCGATTTAAGTTATGGGAATACTCGTTACTCCACCATAAGCCTGGATTGTATCATAAACACATCTTAAAGCAATCATGGTTTCTTCTTTCATGTTTTCAATGATAATGTCACTGTTAATAGAGAAGCCTCGTTCCACAGAAGTATTTCCATGTGATAAAATTAAAGAATGATAAAGTACTTTTTTTTAAACAATTAGCATCATTCTTGAGCGTGGCAACAACTTTCATCCAATAAGTGTCCACTCTATCTTTTTTCCAATTAAAAGTCTGGAATGTATTCAGTCTTCTAACTTCATCAATTGCAAGTTTGAACTGCCTACAAGCAATATCAGCAGTATGACCATCGATCCAATTATTATCTACAAAGATTGTGAGCAGACCTTTGAATCGTTTAGTTCCTTCTTCAGTAACTGCAATCTTGGGGCTCCAACATGACACCGCCTTAGTTCTTCAATTGGCCTCTACAATTTTTTTATTTCTTTCTTTGTTGCAAAACCAATATTAACATTTATTATCGATAACAAATTTTCTTCTTTTTCAATGTCAACTGTTAAATTACCTACTTTTTCTGGTTTCATAAACCTTTGCTGTAGGCAGCATAATGTTCTATGCAGTTCCTCATACAAAAATGGAACAAGTGGTTTGTCAGACTGAAACTCCGTTAGAAAAGGCTCAATGTCATTAGATATTGTTTTAAAAAATGCAAGCTTTGGCCCAAGCAGTGGATCTTTTAAATTTTTCTCAACAATTTTAAAGCTGTTGCTAGAGGGCTTCTCCTTCTCTGTAACTTTTTCAATAAAATTTTTCAAATAAGGAAGCATATCGATTGCTCTCTGAGCTACATGATTATTTAGCAACCAGCGAACAGAGCAAAATTTAAGTGGGAAAAGGTCCGAACCACTTGTCTGTGTATATATTGCTCTTCTTGCAGGCACATCTTTAAACACATTGTATAATGCACGCAAAAATGATACAATTTCCCAATCTGCAACTGACATCCCAACTTTAAAACAATTGTGCAAGGTGTGTAAGCCACAAGTCCCTAAATTTAAGATAGAAGCGTCACTTTCTTCAGATTTAAGATAAATCTTCAATTCATGTAGAAATTTAAAATTAACCGTTGGGCCATCCATTGAAACTTGTAAAATCTTCTTCGGATCTAATGGTTTTACTGCGTCTAAAAAAGCACCAAGCAGATCTACAGCTCGACTGCGGCCAAGAAATGTCGATGTCAGGTATCTTGCACAAACCTCTTCCTTTTCAAAATCCCAATACCTAACGGTCAAATCCATTTGTGTTTTCTGTGAAACTTTGTTAAGAGATTCATCAAGTCCAATCACAAAGGAGTGGACAGTACACATTTAGCCAAGTTTATTAACAAATTCTTGTTTAAAACTTGTGGCTAGACCAAATACAATTAAATATCCCATTTTCGCACGCCCAAGTTGAAGCTTTGCAGCTATCGGGAAACATGTTCCGAAATAAATCAACATCTTTTTCAGCTGTTCTGAATGACTTGTGAGTGTAAACAGACTGCAAACACCATTTAATTTCAGCTGCTAAAACTTTTTCACTTTGCATGTACTTACTTTTAAGTGAAGAAACGTTTTTATTTCCTGAAGCTGCTGAGATTTCGTTTGTTGCAAATATTTCTGAAGTAGGCCTCTCATCGGATAGATTTTTTGCTTCGTCAACGGGATGACTTGAAATCGCATTTTTTGTAAACGGTAATAAAGTGGCAGAACTGAATGCTTTCTCTTTGCTTTGGTGTTTCTTTCCTTTCATGTGGCTAATTAAAGCCTGTCGTCCCATGGTACTAATTGAAATAATTGTTTGTGGACAGAGTCGACAACCTGCACTGTAGACATCGCTGTTTTTTTTAACAAGCCATTGTTTTAGTTCAGGATCTTGAAACCAGCCTTCCTGAAACGACGTCTTCCCGTGTCTTCTTTTAGACATTATGTTTATCATACGTTAGAAAAAAGTTGAATATTGCTATGGTGTAACCACCCATCCAAACAACGTGGTATTCCCATGAATACTTAGGCCTAAATCGTCATATGTTTCTGTGCCGAAGCCAACATTGGATAGCGCTTTGTGCTTAAACGTAGCTTTTCGCTTCGTTCATGACGTAAGAATTAAGCAGCCAACCCCCTCTCGAGTCCTCTCGTTGGCTTAGTTGATGCGACACTATTATTAACTGGTGGCGAAATCGATAAACAAACCACAACCAATCGAGGCCTTCGAGATTAACGGTTATTCTCGAAGGCCTCGCAACCAATAGTATAAATAATTGCGGATTTGCTTCAGACAAAGAAAATTTCCCGGCAAAATAAAACATTTCAAGTACAATTCCCGCTTTTTCCCGACAATAAAAAATGCAAGTACAATTCCCGCTTTTTCCGAAATTCCCGACGCGTAGCCACCCTGCAACACTTTGCTTCTCATGTTTATTAAGGTAGTTGACAACATTACATGTTTCATGTTCTGGAATCATGAAGCCTGTAATGTTTCATACGTTTCATGCTTCTGGAAAATTTATTCATGAAACAGATTTCATTTTCCAGAATAAGTAACAGAAATCAAAATAGAGAACGGCTGTTTCAACGATATACGAGCGTTGTTCAACTCGGGTTACATCCACCTTGCACGGCGGTTGACTAAGAACTGATTTAACATTGCTCTCTGCGCAACATCAGGAACTCACGGAGCCATCTAATGTTGTGGAAACCTACTACCAGTCACAGTTTCCTTGAAACATGACATTTTATGATACCATCCCTTAGCTCTGAGAAAAAAAAAAATAGTTGCCATGACTTATGCCCCAACCCTCGTATAACATGAGATTGCGGGGACTAGTCATGATGGAAGCATCGTCAGAAAACAGGTATAAATTGCACTTTGTAAAAGTTGGGAAATCCTGAATGAAAAAATTGAACAACGCAGGGCCCAGGACAGAGTCTTGGGGGAGGCCAGCATTGATGTCACAAGGGTTAGACATGGAGCAGCCAACCTTGACACGAAAAGCAATCAGATCGTCAGGAAAACCACAAGTAATCATTTTGTATCTCAGGCCGTTATGCCAGACCTGATCAAAAGCTTTCCGGACATCTAAAAAGATAAGACCACCGTACTTAGCGCTATTTAGAGGAGTGTTTACATCAGCAACAAGCCTCCAGAGTTGGAGTTGGCAGAAGTGACCTGGGCGAAAACCGAATTGCTCCTCACGAATAAGATTGTTGGCCTCACAGAAAGCGTTAAATCTCCTTAGAATGACGCGTTCAAGAACTTTTGACATCGTAGATTATAAGCTGATGGGCCTGTAGCTGACTGCGAGAGCAGGGTTTAAATCAGGTTTTGGTATCGTTATAATGACGGACTCCTTCCACTTGTCAGGGAAGTATTCATGTCTCCAGCAGTCATTTATGACCCTGGTAACATTAGCAGGCAAGTTTTTGATGGCACTGTTTGTGATAGAATCGATACCTGCTGCTTTTCTGGTTTTAAGACGCTTTATAACGCCGGAGACTTCCTTAATGCTAATTGTTTTCACAAAGGCATGAACTCGCTGAGTTAGCCCATGGGAGTTATACACATCGTTGATAAGTCGAGTATTTGAGCGACTATCAGGGTTTACTTCATAAGGCGTGGTAAATTGCTTTTCCAGGGAGTCGGCGATCAGTTCAACCTTATTACGATCACCGGTGACAACATCGCCATCTGAAGTAAGTAGTGGCGGCAGATCGATGGGTCTGTTACCCTTTAAGGCCCTTACAGTACCTCAGAGCGAGTTGTCCTGGACAGATAAGGACTTCAGTTTTTCGCTCCACCTTTGATTTCGTAGAGCTTTAACCTCTTCCTGGACCTTGCGAGAAAGCCTGTCGTACTTAGTATTGAAAAAGGATAGCTTACGCTGCCATAACCTTGTATAGGAATTCCTTTCAAAAATGAGACGTCTTATGTAAGGGCGGAGGTCGAGATATTCAGGACGCTTTCGATCAGCAGTGGAGACACTGGAAATAGTAGCATCATGGATAACACTAGTGATAGCACTGATATTTGTGTTTATGTCATCGTTGGTGACAACCTCCTTGTATGGAATACTATTTTCTCGGAGAATATCCCTGAAAAGTTTCCAGTCCTGTTTGGATCGAAGCCCAATGCTCATATCGATATTTAAGCCCTCAAAGATTAGCATCACTGGTCGATGGTCAGAGGAGAAGTCATCTACTGTAAATATATTATAGGGCTTGGAGAACCCTTTAAAAACAGCTATGTCCAACGCGTCACTAACTGGTGAGTGATCACAATATCACGTGTCGTCAAGGGGACCAGCAACAAAGGTGTCAACTTCGTTCAATATATATCCATATAGAATATTGCCGTTTTGAATGGGGCACTTAGAGTTCCATGCATGGTGCTTGGCATTCAAGTCGCCCGCAATAATAATAATTGGAATGGGCCAAGACAGCAGCTCGTCAAGTACGCACAGATCAAGCATGTGCTTAGGTGAGTCATATAAATAAATGAATTAGATTTCACCTGCGTCCACATCGTTTTTAATCACGGAGACTGCTTCCATTCCCACAAAGTCTGGAGTGACAGACTCACGATGATCAATACCGTCCTTGACAATGATCGCTGCTCCACCAAATGCGTGGCTGGCATTATTACCCAGTGCCCGATCCTTGCGATAAACACGATACCCAGGCAAGGTGAAGACTTGAGTAGATTTTAACTGCGCCTCGCATACGAAGGCGATGTAGACATTCCAATGAATAAGGAAATTGTAGAACTCAATGCGCTACAATTACCCCCCCCCCCCTTGCATTCCAAATATTGAAACGGAGTTTCCCTTGATTAATGATCTTGTATTGGTGTCTGTCCATGATCATTTTTTAGATTCGTGAGAGGCAATCTGTAGCGCTGCTTTTCCATTTTCCTTATAGTGATTTAGTAAATTTCCTGTCCCAGGAACCTGTAAATATCACGCAATTGGTTGTGGTCGACCATACGTGTGTCCCTAGTATCAGCAGAATTGGATGCGACCGAAGCATAGGATCCACTTTTCCCTCTACCACTTTGGTGCTTTTGATCCTTTTGACTTGGTGGATATTTGGGACACTTGGTGTAGCTAGACGTGTGCTGAACCAGAACAACGTATACATTTTGGAGGGTCTTTGCCTTTATGTTAGTACAATCCCTCAACTGATGGTCGCCATCGCACTTATTACATCGAGGCGATTCGGTGCAACCTTGGGATACGTGACCAAATCGTAAACAGTTATAGCATTGCAAGGGCCTTTTGTTGCCTCTAAATAACTCAATAATAACAGCTAGAGGACCGACACGCTTCAAACTCAAAAAAGACTTATTGTGTTCATTATTTTCAAGTAAGATCAAAACCATTGGTATCTCTACTGCACCGTTTGCTTTTTTAAGTCTGATTGCTTTTTCTGGAAAATAGTTTGCCTTTCTGAGGTCTTCGTAAAAGTCTTCCAGATCATATTTGTATCAACATTTCGGACAGCGTATTTAAGCGTTTTCTCTGATATAAGTTGATGATGCTGGATCTTAAGCACCTGGTTGCTTTTCACTCCAGACACAAGAATTTTATGATTATCCTCGTCGTGACCCTTGATCTTTATAAAATACAAATGTGAAATCGACAATCGAACAATGAAGTGTACATTTTTTTTCAGATGGGACGAAAGCAGCGCTTTCACAAACCTCATCGAACCAGAATAAATTCCAAACGAAATACACTGAGGAGTCAAGAAGCCTAACCAACCCAAGCATTCTTCCATATTATACAAAAAAGAAAATTAGATTGTCGATTGTCAGAAACAAAATACAAATGAAATAAAAACAGGGACAAAGAAGATTATCACATCTTCCAGTAGTCCGGGAAAGAGACGTTGCTGATGTCTTCAAAGAATGTGCAAGTTTATGTCAAGAATGTGCCTTGATTTTCGATACTTCATATGCCACTTCATATCCATTGAGTTCTTCAGTATTCCACTCACTACGTCATTGTCATGAATCTTCATCTTCTGCATCATAATCAAAAGGAGATCCTGTATAAACTTTCCGATGTGGACCATGTCTAAATCCGAGTGGATGGATTGGTTTTTCACAGTCCTTCTGTCAAGCTGGGCAATGGTCCTCAGGGTAACATTCTGGAATGACTGTAGCTCACTCCATCTGCTTCTACAGATAGTCGCCCATAGAGGAGTATGGTCCGAATAATCGACTTGTACAGAAGTAACTTATTGTCGATGCTAAGGGTGCTGTTGCGGCCCAGGAGAGCTATGAGATTGTACTTAGCCCTCTTCGCTTTGTTCAGAGCGCAGGTCACGTGACGATTCCAAGAGAGTCTTGAGTCGATGAAAACGCCAAGGTATTTGTAGTTGTCTACCCAGTCCAGTTTCTTATTGAATAGAAAAAGAGAATCTGGGAGACGCTTGAACTTTCTGTTGAAATACATAGCCTTGCACTTTCCGACATTAAGGTTCAGCTTCCAGCAGTTAAACCAGTCTTCGAACATCTTCAAGGCGTGCTGCAGACGAGTGATAAGTGAGCCGGCTTGTGTGCCCATGTCATAATGGCAGTATCGTCAGCATAGAAATATAGATTACAATTTTTAGGGTTCGGGACTTATGTCTGGCGAATTAGTGGGCCAAGAGAGCACTCGAAAGTCAGTAGAGTGTTCCTCGAACCCATCCAAAAGGAGACGTGCCTTGTGGCAGTGTGCATTGTCCTGCTGAAACACACCATCACATTGGGGGAACATCGTGAGCATGTACGGGTGCAGCTGGTCCGCTACGATTGACAGATAGGCACAGGCATTCAAATTGCCCTCTAGACGAATCAGTGGACCTAACTGCTCCCAACAGAAGATTTCCTACACATGCACACTACCCCCATCAGCCTGTTTCCGGCCCACAATAGCCTTCTGCAGTCTCTTTTCATGGCGTTCATGACGCACTCGCCATCGCCCGTCAACCTTATGGAGCAAAAACCGTGACTCCTCAGAGAAGGCGACCTTAGCCCACTCGTCTATGGTCCAATGGCGGTGCTCACGTGCAAAGTCTAGGCGTCGTTGTTGATATCCCCTGGTCAACATGGGTGAACAACCATGCGTCGACTGTTCAGGCCTATCCGTAGCAGGGTGCGTTCAACGGTAATGTCGGATACACGTCTGTTGGCAACACTGTTGAATCTGGTGGTCAGTTGATGGACTGTGGCTCTCCTGTCACCTTTTATGAGTCGTCGTAGGCGCCGCTCTCACCCCGTTGGTCGATGGCTCGTGACCCTTTACAATGATGCCGTTGGGACGCGATTTCTATCCCTGCTGTCCTCTTTGTACACCTTCACTACAGCAGATCGTGAACAGTTCACAAATCGCGCCGTTACAAAGTTGGTGCCACCCTTGCTGCGATAGCCTATTATCATCCGTTTTTGGGTGTCCGTTAAATCCCGACATTTACCCATCTTGAGGCTCGTGCACCTGCCGTTTGATGCACCAGCTTTAAAACTTTCTCAGCCTGTTATGCAAATTTTGCAATGTGTAATCGTTTTTGGGGCGAACCATGCGTGTGCCTTGAAGGGGTACTGGTCATAATTCATTGATATGACAGTGTATATCTATTGCAGGAGTTAAGTTTTGGGCTGCGATGCCATCGACTATCCCCACTCTGGTACCTTTTACTATCTTTAAGAAAGCCCTAAAAAGGTTTATTATGTTATCTTTACAACCAAATTCTTTATCTCATCTCGCTTGAATGATATTATCTCGAACTGGTATACCTGTACACCTTAATTCTATCCCAGTCTTTATACAGTCCTAAGTTTTTGAACTAACACGTACATTGCTTATTTTGATAGGTATTTGCTTCGATCGGCTGGTTTATCTTGATTTTGTTGCCTAGTGTTTAATGGGAGGTAATTGCTCCTGCTCTCTCTTGTCAGTGTCTTTCTGTTCCGCCTATTTCATCTTATCTTTAATTTAATTTAGTTTTTGTTTTATTTGTTTTTTTTTATTGTATTTAGTTTCTGTTCTATTTTATTACTACTTTGTTTTGTTATACTTACACTGTTAACTCATATGTCTTGATTTGAAACCATAAATGACATGTTTAGTCTATTTTTGATTACAATTACCAAGGATTACAAATACTATGTTTTGTGGCCCATCTTGCTTGTTTAATTTAAGTACTAACCTACTTATTGGTTTAAGTTGCCTACTAACACCCATTGATGTTTCATTTAATTAGTGTAATACCCGCGGGGTCTAACTCGTCGGTCATGGACCAAACAAGACCCCATAGGGTATTGTTGTATAACTAATCGTTAAATAAATAAATAAATAAATAAATAAATAAATAAATAAATAAATAACACTAGTCAACACACATTTTGTGACTAAGACAACACAGTGTTCTTAGTAGTAATTTGTATGTAGAATCCGAATCTGCTTTTAGATTTTTTCTATCACGTACGTTTCCAAGTTATGCACATCGAGACTTCTATGTTAAAGTAATGGGAGTGAAGAGAAGCGGCTACATTGTTAAAGTATCCATATTTTGGGGCCGCAAGGAAATTTACCAGGCCCCAAACACTGAATGATTTAAAAATTATATTCGTAATCAGCAGAAAAAATACTACCAAAAATCACCCACTTTCATTTTGTCACAAGAAAAATCTTAAATTTTGTTGGCCAGTGTTATTATTATTATTATTATTATTATTATTATTATTATTATTATTATTATTACAACCCCTTGCAAAAAGAATGAACTCACTATGTGACTTATTATTGACAAGGGAAAGGAAAGTCACAGAAAACCTATATTTGAATTGAAAATGCAAACACAAAGATGTTTTAATGACTCCCTGAGTCTTTGGGCATTGTAAGGAAAACGGGAACTTGAAATAATTCCATCCAACTCAAAACGAAACAAACGAGAGGACCTCACATTAGTTTCTACTGCCAGCCCATTTTGTAATACAGCTTAGTGGGCAGGGTGAGTGTGATCCAACACAGCACGAGATAATTCAACCAATTTACCTTTAGTCAGAATGGTATCGAAGTTAGGCAAATGTATACTATTGAAAAAGGTAGTTAATGATTCATGTATGGATAAAGAAAAAGCAGTGGTATGATATTATAAGACACTTGCAATCGCATTAAAATCGTCTTCGTTGTTCCTGACCAAATGGCTACTGCAAAGTTTAATTTTGAAATAATAAGCATACGCATTTCTCTCTTCGTTAATATTTTCGCAATCGCTTGACTAAGAATATAGATCTATTAAGTTTAACAGTAAGGTTGTGTATATGGGTGCGGAATGACAAGTTGCTATCAAAATAAACTCCTAGTAGAGGTTGTGCGGTATACGTTATCGTCTTTTGACGTGAAATCAAAGGATTGAAGTTTTACTTTCATTAAGCAACATACCACGCTTTTCATACCATTCACATAGATAAGCAATATCCGTTTTAATATGTTCAGTGGCTAAGATGGTACCATCTGAATCAGAGTCAAGAAATTTTCATCCACGTAACTCCTAAGTTGATAATTCAAAGGCAAAGTAAAAAGGGAACTGGAAACTATGGCGTAAAATAGTACACCAGTACTACTTTACTGGATAACGCCATTATCAGAAGAACAGGAAATGAACCCATTACTAGTCTGCATGTAGTTAGACTGTCCCTGAAAAAATCCTTAATTAACGTTAACATAGTTTCATCGACTTCAAAATACGCCAAATTCTCGAAAAGCTGAAAACGAGAAACACTATCGAAAGCTTTGGATACGTCTGTATTAATAATGTAATAATCCAAGCTAAATCTAAAGAGTCCAAAGATTCTAAATATATCGTTAATCTTAGATTTAACCTGAGGCAATCAGGTCTTCCACCATATTGCTGGACTGGAATATTCTTCCAAAGAAAGACAGATTCTAAAAAATGACCTGGTCCGCGATTTTGGCTGTAACAGGTAAAAGTGATATGGGACGATAGTTCTTGAAGTCCTCCTTGTTCCATCATAGCTTTTTTGAATTCAATAGGAAAATGATGAATCAAGACAATAGAGTTCAATAGGTGGAAAATTTAACTAATCCAAAGTGCCCAGATTTTTCAGAACCATACCAGAAAGAAAACCATCCCTCTTATTCGGTTTAAGATTTGCCTTTTTTAAAACTTGAAGAAGGTCATTTATCGTCATTAAAACTGAAGATTGAAAAACCGAGACGATATAGGTAAAGGCGTTGCTGTATTAGTTGGATTAACTGACCACTCTAAAGACCGTTTAAAATCTAGCTTGGGTAACTCAGAACTGTCAAGATGTAGATTCCTCTTTAAATAGTTCCAAATATTAAAATTATTAGCACTGGCTTCTCGAACTTTGATTTTAAAAATTTTATTTACAAGTTGCCACTCATGATTTGATTCTTGAGTCTTTGTTTCAGTATACTTTTTATACTTGCTCACCTTTTCCTTCCAGAGTTTATGAATTTCTTCGTTCCTCCATTTATTAACAACATAACGATGAACACTACGTTGAAAAGTATTAAAGCATTTTTAATATTGTTAAAAAAAATCGAATTTAAGATCGATTAAATCCGTTATGTCAAAAAGATGCCAATCCGAAATGGGCAGCAGGCTCCGAAATATAAACCAATCAACTTTTGTAAAAATTGTTTCATTGTTATTGGGGATTCTTTAGCCCTGGGGTATCGTGCTTTTCATTGAATGGTCAAGATAAACTTTCGCATCGAAGCCTCTTTTATGCGTTAAACTTTTTGATCAACTTCAAAAAAACCACACTTAAATCTAAAAACAATTCCCCTGAAAGTAATCGATTCATTTCATGGCTGTGCAGTTCAATAAATATGCATTGCACCGAGTCCGTTTTTAGTGCCAAATCCTTTCTACGACTCTAGACTCTGTATTTTAAAGTATGATATATAGTATTGTAAAAGCGTATATTATCAATAACAGATGAAGGGTGGGTAAAAAAGTAAGCAAGTAAGCCCCCCCCCCCCCTCATCCATCCCTGATATTATTAATTAGGTAAAAGTGTATCAAAACTATAGCAGCTAAAACTCGGGCCCAATTGTTGACCTTTCGTGATTCCTGTATTATGATAATGTTTTGAAATACATTTCCAAATAGAATTAGGAATCGAGAGATTTTCCTTGAATTTGACCAAGCCAAGTTATCACCGGCTTTCGACTCTAGTCCTCGAAAACTATTTCGCGACGCCATTAGTGGAAATGTTAAAATGTGGCAAATGATGGCGTTAAAAGCATTTTCACTGCTGGGAAACGGAAACGAGCGAAGACAATGGATGAGCACGGAGAGCACGTACGCGAGTGACTTCACTGTATTTATCTTGTTGGCTGATATTTTTCTCAAAGAGAACAATTTTCCAGGAATATTAGGTAATAGTATGGACTCCTCCTTGTTAAGAGACTATTTTGTAGAGAAATAATACACTATAGCATCGTATTTGAAATATTATAAGGCACCCACCTTCTCGTATTCGGTTGCTGCAGTCGCTCGCTTTAGCGCGCCCCAAATGAAAAGCATTAGCAGTTAAGCCTTATTTTCTTCACTGATTCCTAGTTTAGAATAAAAAAAATATACAATTAAATTTTAAAGTCTCGCATCTAAAATATATACAGTCCAGTACGGAATGTAACTATAGTACCTTTTCGCTATCTCATTAAATAAAAGTAATTTAAAGATCCCCAACAGATGGCACTATTATCCTCAATGTTTTCCGAAGATAGTTTCAGTTCATACAAAATTTATATTTTTTTGTCAATTTATATTTGTTATTTTGAGCAATTGTTTTTTTAGAATTTCACATCTTATACAAATAACTCAATTATATTTGAGTATATATTTCTGTATGTGAAAAGATTGAAAATGTATTGATTTACCAGGACCGCAACCAGACCATCTGTTATTCCCCTCCTCTTTCAACTCTTTTATCTCTTTTCTCTTTGGCGCTCCCTTCATCTCTTTTCAGTACCTTCTACAAGCTGGCTGCAAAACACATGCCCTGTCTGCTTCCCCCTCCCTCCACCTCTGCGCCCGCAACTCTGAACATACGTTTGATGCAGAGTCACTGATTGGTTAGATGTGATCTTGGTGCCCAGCTTCCTTTTGTTATCCAGTTTTGTAATATTTCCAAAATGGTTGAATATTTCATAGCCTCTTGAAATCAGTACGGTGTTAGAAATGTGCCTAGAAATTTAATATTTTCTTTATTTAAAAAATAAATTCGGTACTTATATATTTTATTTCATTTAATGTTCTATTCTTAGGTCTCTATTTACATATCTATGTTAATTTGTTATATAATTTTTAGTAATTTAGTAATATTATATGAGAAACAAGAAAATAGAGACAGGAAAATTAAGAAAAAGAACATGAGGGGTGCTTAAAGATTAAAGAACAACAATAATCTAGCCATTCATTTCGTTTCAAAAACCCACACTCCTAACTGGAAGTAAAGTAAAAACTAAAGCAGTAGAAAAAAAAATCATACAAAGGTTATTAAAAGAAGTAGTTTCTCTCTTATTAGGCATCAATAATTAGCACAAACGTATATTGAAATAAACAATAATAATGAATGTACAGGATGATTCACAATGATTGTAAGAAATACTGTGCCCGCATTATATTAGGTACGTCTGGTTGAGCAAAAAAAAAAAAAAATGTCATATGAACATAGGTATACAGTAGAATTACAACAGATCAAAGCTTTATTAGTTTAACAGCAAATAGATCAGGAAGTAGGTTATGAACTTATTTAATTTAAAATCATAAGAGAGCATACGATTTAAACCGTATCATAAGCACGAAGTATGGCATTGTTATTGCGAATTTGATTGGCCGTATCAGTTATCCATTTGAGTAACTGTTCACGAGTATTGATGTCAGTAAACAAGTGATTGTCAACTCTTAACAGGCTGTATAATGCATTTTTAATGGATTTAATGCGTTTTAGTACAAGTATGGCTTAAATACTGCACTTTTATATGATTCGATGATTCGTAGGTATTGTGCTTGTATTCAGGCTATGAGGATCCACAAAGCGCAAGGACAGTCATTAAAAGCAGAGGAAATCAATTTGGAGTCCGTGTTTTACACATAGACAACTGTTGGCAACGCGTTGGTTTACAGAACACTTTTTCATCTATGCTCCTGGTAGATAAGCAAAAATGTTGTCTACAAATGAGTCTTCTAAGTGTAGATCGATATTCATATTTTACATTTTCAACAAGTAAGCGCAATGTAAAAATAAAAAAAAAAAAATAAATTATACAAAAAGTTACATAAACAAATTTAGCCCTCTTTCAATCAACCCGAACTAAATAAATTATTTTAAATGGGTGAATAGGGTTTTAATGAATTGCAGCGCGGTTTCGCGGATTTTATGAGTGAAAAAACACATTTTTATGCTGGTTTTTTTCCTAGGAATAACCCCAGAGAAGCCATGAGTGAATTAACCCTGTACAGTTAGTCAAAATTGGCACCAAAAAAAGTCAAATTTAGTTATTGTAAAATTTACCCTAAACAACCTGAATATATTAATCCAGTCATACATATAACAGTTTTCTGAGACTTCTCATAATATCGCCTCACTTGTTTCCAGAAAACTGGGAAATTAGAAAACTTGATACTCATGGTACAGCGGTTTTAATAACCAAATCTTACATGTTTGTAAAATTACAAAAGAAATTCAAACTAAGGAATAAAAACTGAAAACACTAATCCACACAAACATTTTTAATAAAGACTCAGATGTACATTTCGAGGGCTACGCTATCTTCATCAGTGCGTTGTCCCACAGTTTTTGGCCTGCATTACTTGTAAAGATTCAAACCGTTGACGATGACAGCAGTGCATGCTTCGTTCGAGATTGCATTATTTCCTCGATTTCTTTCCACTTTTCTCTCGCCAAAAGCTAGCGGAAAAAAGTGAAAAAGACGTAAGATGGCGACGACCAATCAGTTTAGTGTAAGACAAAAACCAGATCGAGTTACAATAAAATTTGCAAATGCACCAATATAGACCTTTGAGACCGGAAGGAAAGCCTGTCACGTGACCTTCGCACGCGCCGCCATTACAACCTGTGGAAAAACGAATTGCTCCTACAGTAGTCCCATGTTATGATGCCTCAATTGATCATAGTTAAGTTAAATTTATTAGCGAACTATGGTTAGTATACAAAAATAATGCCACAATATTGTTAAAACCCCATGATGTATTAATAGTAATTATTGTAAGCGTTAGCTAATAAGTTATTTATTTATTTTTATTTTATTTCATTTATTTTATTTGTACGAGAAAAATGACAAGCACCGACAATTGCTGGTATAAGTCAAAGGCATAAATAAGATATGAAAAATACTAAAAAAAAGGTAAAGCATAATATAAAATACAAAAAAACTTATTAATATATAAACAAAATAAATTAACATGCTATTTATAGCTTAACACAGCCAAAGTATTTACATAAAAAATTACACTTGTTTTTATAAAAACATTTTACGCATGTATTTTTTTTTTATTTTTTTTTTTTACATTTTTACCAATCTTTTACATCGCCGGGTAAAAAATCTAAAGGGATTTAGCATTTTTAATATAATCAGGTAGATTATTAAAATTTTTAGCTGCCGAGAAAGTAAAGAGTCGCTTCCCTTTTTCGGTGTTTACCATATCCATATGTATATTATCACCATGTCTAGTATTAATGGTATAAATCTCATAGTTCCTAATCCAGCAACAGTTATTTTTAAGCTGTTGATGAGTGAGCTTATATATTAATTTTAAACTCTCAGGATTATACAATTCCGAAAGACATAACAAATTTGTCAATTTGTGTCATCATGTGTAGAGATGTAATAATTTAGGTGATAAATCGCCTTAATGGACCACATGCACGGTCGAGCGGCGCCACCGTCGATTTTGTTTCAAAGCGAGGCTGATCTGGCAAGCTTTAGTCATGGTTAAGCTGTACCCATGTGTTGGCAGTACGGTTTGTTAGCATAGCAACATTTTATTACAAGTAAATTACTGCTGTTTTTGAAATGTCAACTAACTGGACTACGAGTTTAGAGTCTTTACCCAATATTTGTCATGGTGATATTGAAAATTGTTTGGAAAAGCAAATTTTCAAAGAGGATACAAATTTTTGTGGAGTCTTATCAAGGTTAGTCAAAATTAAATTAGCAAAAATGAAAATTACTGTGTTGAAATATGTACAATTTAATTCTTTTTATTGTACATTTTGGAAGGTGTTATTTAAACAGATGACAAGAAAATTACAATCTAAAAGCAAAAGTTTAGCAAGTAATGGCAATTTTTTATTATGCATGTGCTTTTGGTGTATGTGTGTGCTTAGCTTGAAAAATACATAAAATAAATGCCTCATATCCACATAAATAATTGGTGGTGGCAAATGCATAGTTTTGTTGATTGATATGTTTGCATACTTGCCTTCTCTCACTAGCAATATGTATTTCCCCACAAAGTAGTGATTTATTGACACATGCAGTAAATTGTAAACCTTTTTTTAATTAAAATTAATTATGGTTGTTTAATTTTAAAAATAAAAATCACCTTAATTATTTATAAATCAGTGTTCCATCTACACAATTTTATTTAAATGTTATTAATTTTATTATGCATGTTAAGAGCCATGAAAATTATTTACTTTAATGTATGTTAAACTTATGAATTTATTTACCTGAAATAAAGGTCCAATGCCCCTCTTTATTTGGACTATCCATAGCTTACGACGTTTGTTGTCAGTAGGAAATCGATGAAATATTTTTTTCTTTGTTGTAGCGGTGATCATTTGTACATCCAGGCACACAGCAATGTGCCATTTTATATGAGATTAATTATTAGGTTAGCAATAAATAGTGAAAAAACAAAAATCACAACTCACTAAAATTTCACCACATGGGTACAGCTTAACCCTAACTAAAGCTTGCCAGCCCAGCCTCGCTTTGAAACAAAATCGACGGTGGCGCCGCTCGACCGTGCATGTGGTCCATTGCTCTTGTATAACTTCTAGCCATTTTTTGGATACTACACAATGAAAACTTGACCCCAGAAAGAAGCATGTAAACTAATATCAAGTGTACTGCTGCCAAAAAAAAAAACTCTCTGGCTACAGTATTAATCAAACGATGAATTTTTTCCAAGGCTCCCGCAATAGAGGCCACCTACAGAGTTATAATAATAAATTCATTTAAAAATATTAAAAAAAAATTCTTTCTGTTATCAAAAATTACTTCGTCTTCCTTTCAAATCTTGTTGATTTTAATTCACTAATGCCATGAAAACATTTTCTAATGCCATTAGAATATAGCATCATTTTTTCTTAAAGATGATGATCGTAATCTCTCTTCTTATGAAAATCATGGACTCCGAAAGATGTGGGAAGGAAGTTGATGCTTATTTCTTTGATAATTTCCTTTGATACATAATTTCCTTTGATACAAATTAAATGGAAACTAATGCATGGTATACGGCACAACACATAGGCAATCTTCATGAATTAGGGGTGCATCTGTAGCGCGCACACTTTCTCTCCATAATTTCAGCTTTTCGTAATTGTTTGTACACCCAAACACTACACGTGACGTACCTCCAGGATTTTGTCTCTTCTTTTGGCCACTCTGCATTGCGTTTACCGATAAATTCTCACAATATCAGATCGAATTTCTTTATAGCCTCATAGACGCTAATGCATTTTCCACAGGGGGTAATGGCGGACGGAAGTGACCTTCTAGCGGCGATTAAGGAAAACACGCGAAAACGAAAAGGTCTATACTGCAAAATGTTTAAAAACATTTGAAAATATATCACTCAAAGTAAATTATTAAAATATATACTGTCATTTAGATAAAAAAAAACCCATTAATATAGGCTTTTTAATGAACAAGATACGCTCTTAATTTATCTTCATGTCGCTAAATTTTTTTTCATTTTAGTTTCGCACGATTAGTGCTTTGATATTCCACCTATTTTATTTCTTTTTTTTTAATTTTATTTCTCATTATTAATTTGAAACGAATTTTCAGTGAAAGAATTTTTTTTGCACATCAAACACTTGTCCCACATTTGCTCATTTAACTGACAATTCATATGATTTTGAGGAAATAATATTCCAAAAGAAACTGTTAGAGAGCTCACATTCTCCATATTGGATTAGTTGTCGAATCACCGAGAATTCACTGAGGCGTTCGAGACGTACGTGAAGTCTCGAATTCTCTCGTGTTTCACGGAGAATTCTCCGATTCTCTAGAAATTCAAGAGTGTTTGTTCTGCGTTCGCACGCAGTGTCTCTTACAGCAACAATTCGCTACCAGTTCACTTGCTCTTCCGATTCCGCAGGATTATCGTACCCCATATTATTGTGATGTCCCCAGAAGAAGAAATCTAAAGGGTTTAGGGCTCAGTAAATTTTAGGGTGTACTGACTAGAAATTTATAAATTTGTTCTGAATTTCAATATTTTCCCGATATTTCCTGTCCTTTAAATGAGTCTTTTGATATTATCACATTTACCAACCGTATATCCACGATCTTTTAACTTGGCTTACACCACAACCTACTGAATATTAACGACCTGTTCATTTAGCTTATTTCCATTGTTGTTTCAGGCAGACAAAAAATATTTAAAATTTCCCGATCTCTATCCCCCTCTATCGGGAAATTTCAAGCAATAATAATAATTACCCGAATTGAATAATAAATATTCTTTTAAATAAATTGTTCTCTTTTATTTTCATAAAAATTATTAAATTAAATATTTTCATAATGTTACAAATTTTATAACAATATTCAACATTTACTTAAGATATTATGACATTTCTAATCATAGCCTACAATCCTCTATCATTGTTTCTAATGTTACAAATACATTATTGTATTAATTTCCTTTTTTTATTTTTCGTTTTTTATTATTGTATTAATTTAAATATTGAGAATTAAAAATTTTGATCAGAAATTTTTTTTCTGTGAACATAAATTATATAATTGCATTCCGAAATGTTGTTTCACGCAGGAAAAAAGTTTTGAAATCTCCCGATAAACATTTTTAAAAGCTTTTATTTAACTTGCAATGTTTGTTAGTCTGTTTAGGTCAAATCTTGTAACCAATATTAAACCAACTTCCCGACATGCTAGGGAGCTGAAAATTGACACACATGCACAGGGCAACACCTAGAGAGAAGGCCTGCGGACAAAAGGTGTATACATTGTTACATCATCATCAGGCGGCCAAATTTAGGGCTTATTGTTGGTAGAAATACGATTAAGGCTAGGGTCACACTGGCGTAAATCGCCGCGTAAATACGCCTACGTAACGTCGCCAGTGATGTCACTTCCGGTAAATAGCATGGTGCCGTGCTTGGCGACGCCGTTACGTCGGCGTATTTATATGGCGTTTTACGCCAGTGTGACCCATGCCTTACAGTAGCCGCTTGCGGGGCCAACGATATAAGGCATGGGTCACACTGGCGTAAAACGCCGCGTAAATACGCCGACATAACGACGCCAGTGATGTCACTTCCGGTAAATAGCATGGTGCCGCGCTTGGCGACGTCGTTACGTCGGCGTATTTACGTGGCGTTTTACGCCAGTGAGACCCAAGCCTAACGGGCCCCAGCGCGGAAAAGTCACCTGACCATGCTAGTCCGAATAGCAATGTAATCTTCTTTGTTTTCATTTTGGATTTTAACAATCAGTATTTTTTCGTTTGTTGGAAATAATGAAGGTTGGATTGTTGGCCGGACTAAGATTGTCAGGTGACTTTTCCGCGCTGGGGCAACTCCTTCTACACTGGTGGCCAAAAGTTTGGACCAACCAGCAAAATCAAGAAAAATGAATTTATACTTAAAATATTTTACATCTACAACTCTAAGTAAATATGAAACAATATTCAGGGAAGAAACAAATTTATTGCTTTTTTATTACCTTAAATCAAAATAAGACTGGCCAAAAGTTTGGACCAAAATCACAAACATGCAAATAATTTGCATATTACAAGTCATCGTGTTGTGTGGTGAGCACTAAAACCATATTATGTACTGTACAATGTTAACTGAAGGCCAACGAGAACGAATTAGAAATTTTAACAAGCAATTTACAAACTTCAAAAAAGTCGCTGAAATCTGCCGTGTGAGCTACAAATCTTTATCAGAATTGTTAAAAGTGTTAATTCGGAAATAGGACGACCTTGTGCACTGACGCAAAGAGACAAATCAAGAATTAAGAGACATGTTAGACATGATATTACATCTGGGCATGTAGTCAACACCACACAAGTCAAACTTAATCTGCAACTTGCTGCCTCAAGAAGAAGAATTCACAGCGAACTACGTGCTCAGAGCTAACCTATGAAATTATACCCAAAAAGTTGCCACTAACACAGAAACACATGCAGGAGAGACCGGAGTTTGCTAAGATACATCTGCGTGAAAACACACACTTCCAGTTGGTTGTGTTTTCTGATGAAAAACGAATCAGTTTGGATAGTCCTGATAACATAGCTTCTTATGAAGAGCATCGTGATAAAAAAAGGCTTGTTCCACTGCAAATTAAGCGGCAAATGGGTGGTAGTGGAGTGATGATTCTGGGTGCCATTGGGAAGCAACGGAAAGTTGAAGATTCACGTTATAGATGGACATTGCACAACAGCTCAATATAAAAATGATCTTCACAATGTGTTCATCCCTTTGTGCAAAGTCTAGTTTAAGCAAAAACCATGGATTTAGCAGCAGGACAGTCCTGCAATCTATACTGCACGAGTTGTGAAAGCCTATTTTGAGAGCAACAACATTTCCACTTTTGCTTGGACTGTTCGAAATCGAGATCTCAATATTATTGAGAATGTGTGGCACCTCACAGAACAAAGAATTTAGCAAAACACTCAGTACAAATCTCGAGAACAACTAACAGCAGCCCTTCAGAAAACTGTTAAGCCAAATGTTATTAAAAGCTTATTTAGTTCTATTTCAGGTCG
Source organism: Rhysida immarginata (assembly GCA_023313115.1). Lineage (NCBI taxonomy): Eukaryota > Metazoa > Arthropoda > Chilopoda > Scolopendromorpha > Scolopendridae > Rhysida > Rhysida immarginata. The sequence goes on from JAHWFO010017367.1 coordinate 190,514, forward strand.
TTTGTCAAATATCGTAGAGTTAAAATGATCTCAAATATCAAAATAATTCATTAGTTAATGATGTAATACTTTTTCCCTTTATGTTATACAAATGTGGTCCAAAATTTTGGCCAGTCTTATTTTGATTTTAGGTAATAAGAAACCAACAACGCAGAAATAAATTTGTTTCTTCTCTGAATATTGTTTCATATATACTTAGAATTGTAGGTGTAAAACAGTTTTCGTATAAATTCAGTTTTTCTTGGCATTGCTGGTTGGTCCAAACTTTTGGCCACCAGTGTAGACACAAGGCCGGGGCACGAAAAAGTCTGACGTCATACAGTAGGCAGCAAAGCCATCTATAAATACCGGCCAGGGCAGTCGAAACTCATGTAAATGGTGATTTTCGACTGCCACGGCCTGTATTTATAGATGGCCTTGCTGCCTACTGTATGACGTCAGACTCTTCCGTGCCGAGGCCTTGTATCTAGAAGGTGTTGGCTGGGGCCCGTTCTATTGTTGGCCCCGAGCAACGCCACCTAAAAAACAAAGCCTTCTCACTGCCTGTGGACTGCGTTATCAAACCAGGGCTGACAATCCAACTTTCATTGTTTACAACAAACGAAAAAACGCTGATTACAACAGGTGATTTTTCGTTTGTTGTTAACAATGAAAGTTGAATTGTCAGCCCAGGTGTGATGACGCAGTGACCAGGCTTTGTTTCTTAGGTGGCGTTGCAACATCTCTCTAGGAGGTGTTGGGCGTTGCACCGAGCCGTTTGTTGATGATGTAATAATGCATACACCTTTTGTCCACAGGCCTTCTCTCTAGGAGGTGTTGCACAGGGTCGATAACAATGTATGTTAAAGAAAAAATTTTTCAAATCAGTTCACTGGTTCGTGTTCTAATGGTACTAATTCATTACTACGAATTGCCCAATTCGTTATGGCGAGAGTTAAACGTATTATCTATTGTTGCAAAATTAAGCTTTATTTAGCTCACTAAATAATAAAATTATAAAAGCGTGGTTTGTAAAAAACCCTTTTTTCTTATCTTTTTTTTCTGAAACAACAATGGAAATCAACTAAACGAACAGGTCGTTAGTATCCAGCAGGTCGTGCTTACACGCTAAAGTTGCGGAATTTTGTCGCAAGTTTTATATACATGTATCAGCGATGCAGTCGCCCAGCAAACACATACACACGGAGCCTATACATTTTCTTTCAGTATTTTAGGCCTTCTGGCATCTTGAATCCATTTTGATTGTTTGTTTGTTTAGCCATGTTTAGATAAAAGTTAATTATAGAATTTCGTAACGTCGAAAGTTTATTATAAATTATTTCCATATAATAAATCTATTTACTTTAATGAAATCCATTTATTTTTTCGAAAATTCAAAAGATGATGTTTCTTAATTTTTCGGTGCTCTTTCCAATCGATGACGACCATTTGATAAAGAGCTACAGTAAATTATAAAAAAGCATATTGTTCACTTTCGGTTTTGGCGTAAGATTGATAAAGTAATTCGTAACAATTAAAACACTTGAAAGGCTTCAGGCTTTGATCCAACAATCATCACAAACCATGAGCCACGAGCATTCTAAAGTAAAACAATTTCCAAATAAGCCTTTGTCAAAACATGTGTCAAGGACAACGTTTTAAGTGTGTTTGCCTTTTACTTTCGAGGTATTCTTATAAAATCGGTTTACTAGTATTATTATAATAAATATAATATTTGGTAATCTTCGGTATCTGCACAATGATCGTTTGCGATTTGACTCGCGGTTGCGATTGTGCAGATACCGAAAATTTACCTAATATTTAAATATAATCATAAATTTTCAGTTGTTAGCTATTTTTTTTTTCGTAAAATAAATGTTTCAAATTATATTTATTTTAAAGACCATAAAAAAGAAGTTAGAAATTATAACATAATATCCATATAATAGTAGAGAGAGAGAGAGAGAGGCTACGGTATTTTGTCCCTAGCAAACTTCTGCATTTAGGTAATAGGAAATTGTAATTTGTAGCTGCGATTATTATATACCTAGTGTATTAACATTTTAAAATCGCGTTATGCGAAAACGCGTATAACGAGGGTTAACCATAAATAAATGAGGCTTTATAAGTTATATTTCTTTTTTTCACTGAGTTTAGTTTTAATAAATAAAAAAAAACATTTATTCGAGTTAGTGATGGCTAGGGGCCGGATTTTTATGCACTAAAAAAACAAAAAAATATGCATGCCAATATGCTTTGAAGATAATTGATATGTGCACTTGCACATGCATTATGGTTGTTTAGAATAATGGAAGTGTTTTTTTAATTAGTTTAGAACAATTGTTCTTAAGAAAGTGATTATTCAAAAAATTATTTATTAAGATCAAGAAAGCGACTATTCAAATAATAATTATTTATTATTTCAACTGCTGTTGAAAATACATTTTTAAATATTGAGAAAGATCGTTAAACATCGCACGAGATACTTGGTGCATACTTAAAAGACGCATGATTTCAGAGGAAGGCAGTTCAGAATCTGAGAGAAATGTTTCCCCCACATCAAATGCGTGGAAAAAAATGTTCACTTTCTGCAATTCACCAAAAATTCTTGAATATCAACAGATTCTCAGAAATAGCTTTTTTGTTTTTATATAACGAACAACTGGGTCAGATTAAAAAAATAAAGACTAGCCCTATTAATAAGAAATGGACAAGAATATGCATTTATATGCTTTAACGTAGAGAATATGCGATTTTATGCATTATAGAAACAACATTTTTAAACACATTATATACCGAAAATCATTATCCATAAATTTCATGAAATTGCATACTTGCATTTGCATAGAAATCCGGCCCCCAGGTGATGATACTTCTGTAGCTGCTCTCCTTTAATCGATAAAAACAAAACATCGATCTGGCTCCGAGTCGATAGCCAGGAAAAGCCTAAGCATGAATATATTTATTTGTTCAAACCGACCAACTGCCATAATAAACTAGAAATATTTTTATTAAAAAGAAATATATTTCTACATTGTAAAAAATATAGTTTTATACCTCGATTATGAGTGTTACGCAAATTCAAAGAGACATTGAGACCTAATTCAAACGTGGCGCCGAAAATACGATCTTAGTTATCTATATTGTAAAATGTATTTATTACGGTATTAAATTACAATAAATTATTATAATAGCTAATATTTTATTATATTTAAAAATTATTTATTTAATTTATAAAAGAAAAACTGCGTAGAAAACAAACTAGAAATATTGTAAATTATTTTATCGTTTCAATTTATGTCAGGGAGAAATTTAAGTTTTATATTAATGAAGTATTGTTTATTTTCTCTCCGTTGCTTATTGAAATGCGAGAATAGTGTCTCAATTCAATCGTAGTTATGTATTCACTAATTAATCTTAAAAATAAAAATAAAACTGAAAACTGAATATAATTAATTGACTAGTTGTCGAAAAATATAATGAAATCGTATGATTTAGATTTGCACCCGAATTTTTAATAATTCACACGTTCGCACCGAAAATATAAGGCTTAATCTGGAAACGGGATCATGTTCCTCAACTTCAGATCATCGAACGTTTCGAGCCCTCTAATGCCAGATTAAACTATTTGTATTGTCAATTTTATATTATGTATTTATTATGTTTATGCCAAAAAATTCCTCGCGTCCTCCAGTAAGGATATTATTTTTATGTACAAAGATGAATCCCTCCCCGGTTTGATCAGGGAAAAGTCCGTTTTTTTTTGTGTGTAAAGAATCTGAATAAAGACAGCAAGTCTCTGATCATCTAATATATCGAATGTTCGGAATATATGGACATTTAGTGGGTAAAGGCAAGTAATGGACAAGATTTTAATTTACAAAAAAATGGAAATAAAAAGACACCATCGAATTAACCGTGAGAAACTATTGAATAACCGAATAACAAATTTGGAATGCGAACTGGAAATTAAGTCGTCTTCACCGATCTCTGCTATAGCATTTTTCAGTAACTATGTACCCCGTCAAAACAGACCATATCACCAACCCTTTGAATTGTGCGATGATTGGCTGTTGCGTGAATCGCATGTGGATAGTGAAATCAACGCTCCGAAAGACGCGAGCGTACTGTTGTCACAATCGTGGAGGGAGGGCCGCATGTAACAGGATTGTATGGAAGGTGGTCAATTTCGGGAGGGGGGGGGGGGGCGCAGAGAAAAATAAGTTTTTACAGGGTGTCTCAGAATTCATTGTACGAACTTCTAGGGGAGTTAGCATGGGTGATTCTAAGCAAAAAGGTTCATATGAGCATGGGTCCGAATTTGAAGGATAACTGAGATATGAACAGAAATAAAAATGCCGCCACCAAGATCAACAAGTTAATAACTCAGGTTCTGTAAAGCCTAGATTAATGAAATTTGGGGGAATAACAGGGTACATAAGACTGTGTATACCGTTAAAATTTGACTGAATTTCAACGAGAAGTTTCGAGTTACACAGTCAAAATTGTAACAAGTGCTAGTTAGTACCTTATACTGCGCCTTAGCGTAATTTTTATGTCGACTGGATAAGCCTTTTTTTAGAGAGATTAATTTTTTTCTATTAATTAAAAAATGGCTGTAGCGTTCAAACTAGCGAACCAAACTCAATAAACTTGACATGTACGGACTCTCAGTAAGGCGAATTTTTTTTTGTATACTACTTGTTTGGCTGTGATGAGCCGTTTTGGAGTTAACTAATCCCCCCCCCCCTTTCCAAAAAAAATTTTTTTTTTATTTTTTTTTTATTTCGAGGGGATTCTTAAACTATGCATTGACGTATTTTTTTTGGAAATGGACTAAGCCTTTTTAGAGAAATTAATTTTTTTTTCTAAAAAAGAAGAAATAGCAGAAACATTCATTTCTTTGCTCCAAACACAATAAACACGACATGAACAGCTTCCTGTTTTTGAAAAAAAATTTCGTTTTTGATTCCGTATCACCATCTCGTGGTAAGTCTGTGCGAAAGTACCATTCCGCCATTCCAATTTATTTTTTGTTTAAATTTGCTCGATCAGCCACTGTCTATAGTCCAGCAGGTATCGACAGATTAAGGAAACGAAAAACTGCATATAATAAGGCTCTGTATTCTGTAAGTCTTTTCGCATATCGTTTTCATTTTTGATTATTTTTGAAATATTCTTAGAATTACTATAAGAAAAGGAGTGTTTATACTCTTTTAATTAAGTAAATCTCCTTCTTTAATATAATAAATGAGATAAATAAAAGAATAATCACGTCATCAGTGAAAGTCACGATGAAACTGGATGAAACCGTAAAATTGGGTGAAACTTGGACACAATGATCAATCGAGCGATGACAAGAAACCACAAATCCACAATAATCATTTTTAATGCCTCACAAATGATTATTGTGGGTTTGTGGTTTCTTCTCATCGCTCGATTGAATTAGATGAACTTGAAGAAAGGAGGAAATCACGAACTTGCAAATATAGAAGGATTGGTTTACAAAGACAGTATCTTTCACACGAGTGTAGCAAGTTGACAGGAAGGCGGAGAAATGATTTCTTGGATGTATGGTGATGCAGAAGAAGTGGTCGGAATTTTTTGAAGGAAAATCCGATTAATTTGTTCATCATTCCTTCTATTTCTACAAGTCTGTGATTTCGTCATTTTTTCAAGTTCATCCAGTTCTTCAGGTTTCATCCAGTTTCATCGTGACTTTCATTGGTGGACTTTTATTTTTATTTTTTATTTATCTCATTTATTACATTAAAAAAGGATGTTTACTTATTTAATTGAAACATTCTTAGAAGCCGACTTATTAACATTCAATATAAGAACTATTTCATTGGAGCGGAAGAGTGCTAATCGGAGTGTTCAGCGGCCTTTTAGCTGGTGAAAGCCACGTGCATTAGTTTGTACGGATGCATAGTTATTTGAAAAATACTATAGGTTCGCCCTCCTCCCGACCCTATGTTGTTTACTTTCATCTCTCGCAAAACCCAACTATCAGGCTGGTTTCTTCCTTATGATTGTAGGTTCATTGCTCCTTGTTTAATAAGCTCCATTGGTGTCTCAGTTGATTCTGTAGTTTTGTGTTTCCATTGATGAAAATTTCATAGTATATTTTCCTCGCATTGAAAAATGACAAATGATTTCTCTGAAGTGTACATATAAGGGTCGTACAAATGAAAACGAAAATTATTTATTTTATCCAAAGTGTATACAAGGAATTTAAAAATGCTCTCCAAACGCATTAAGGCATTTATCCCACTGTGTAATATGGCTTGTAATTCCTTTATAGCGTGTGGAACCATTCCAAAACCTTTTCCTTCACTTCATCGTCCGACTGAAACCTGCGGCCTTTCAGATGTTTCTTGAGATCCCCAAACACGTGTAAGTCACATGGGGATAAGTCAGGGCTGTAAGGTGGATGCTGCATTGCTTCCCAGTTGAACTTTCTGATGAGGTCTATCGTTGCTTTCGAAGTGTGAGGACGCGCGTTGTCGTGAAGAAGCACTCCTTCTATAAGAAGTCCAGGGTCGAGTTTTTGGACTTCAGATTGAGGTTTAGTAAGCATCGCTCATACGTCAAAATTGCGTAAGATCAGAGCAATTACCATTGGAAGGCTTTGATATTAGTAATTTTGACGTATGAGCGATGGTTACTAAACCGTGATATCATATCCAAAAACTCGCCCCAGGACGCTTGCATTTGATGGCCGCGCGCAGTGCCTTCAATGTTTCCCCTTATCGTGCTGCGTTAACTGTGGTGTCTTTTTCAAGAAAGTCCAGTAAAATCGGGCCTTTGCGATCAAAAAAACACGTTCAACATCACCGTCCCCTTGCTGTTTGAGATTGCTTTTTATTTTTTCGGGTATGGTGACCCATAAAGCTTCCATTGACGACTTTGACGTTTGCTTTCGGGCTGGAAATGAAAGCACCAAGTTTCATCCCCTGTAACGATTCTGTCGAGAAAACTCTCCTTGCTCATAGCGAATCAAATGTTGCAGGGACATGACCATTCGAACTCAAAGTTATTAGGATGTCAAATGATGCGGGACCCATTGAGTATAGATTTTTCGTAGTGCAGATAGTTCCTGATAATGGAGTGAACAGTTCCACGATTGTCACTCTTCTGTTTTCCTTTAAGACAGCGTCAATTTTGACTTTGAAATCATCCGTGATGGCGCGGTTTGCTTGTCCAGGTCATTGATCATCTTGCAATGATGACCGTCCCTCCGAAAACTTCTTGCTCCAGGTTAGGCAGTCATTTCCATAGACGTTCTGCATACAACAATGAATTTCAGAAACTGAAACTCCTTCACATGTCAAAAAACGAATTACTGCTCTCTATTCCTGTTTCGTTGACTCCATTTTGTTGTTTGGACGAAGCGATCACTCGCAGAGCTTCGAAGCGCGAGCTATCGTTCTTTCTCACGTAATGCAACACTTGCAACCTAATGTTCAATTTGCACGTGTGGTTTCGCAATTGTTGAAAACATAACTTACGATCCTACACGTCTTTTTTTTCCGTTTTCATTTGCACGACCCTTATACATTTACTTCATCTATTGATATTTCCTTCTCTATTGACTTTTGCCAAATTCTCTGGTCCTGGGTGAAATACCGAAACGCGTTAGGCTTAATAAATTTAGCATACCGTATCTTATTTTTGGTTCATATCCCTTGATATCTCTGCCGTGACACTTGACAAATTGAATTAGTTAAAATCTCAGGGACAAATGATAGTTATGTAAGAAACTGTGATTTGATGGTACAACCCCGTTGCAAAAGTCTAACAAGTTGTTAAATTCGCCCACTTTGATGGTATTAAGAACATTTTTTATTCTATAATTTCGTTCTAGATTTAATAGAAATAGAAAATAACAGTTAATATATTATTATTTACAACATTAATTAAAAGGATGGTAAATAAAAAGTATTTTATAATAAATATAATTGAAAATCAAATAATTCAAAAGACTATCAAGATAAAAAAATCCGTTGCAAACGTTTAGCAAGCTTGACATCATTTGATATCAATTCGTCTTATCAAACAAGGATAGAGGGTTTGTAAGAAGATAACTTTACTCTTTTCTCATAAAAATGGGTAAAGGCAAACAACTTTCAGAAAAAGTAAAAGTTCATATTTATGAACAAAGAAAGTGCGGTAAATCGTTACGAGAAATCGCCCAGTGTCTAAATAGATTTGAATCAGCTGTCTCAGGATGCTTAAGGAGGATTGGTGAAAATGGAAAAATTATCACTACCAAAAAACGTTCCGGAAGACCCAGACGTATATCAAAACGGGTCTATGCAGAACCTTGCATCATTCCAGACTTTCTTTTGCAAGCATTATCGAAAAGAAATGGTCAGAAGAAATAGGAAAAAATGTGTTAAAAGCAACAACATTAAGAAGATTACACGAATTGGCCATGCAGCAAGGGTTCCAAAATTGAAACTACATGTGGAATGATGGATGCCACAAGACTGGGGAAAAGTAATATGGAGTGATGAATCTTCTTTTTTCCCTAACCTTTGGAGATGGAGAAGTGCGAGTTTACAGAAAAATGATTGAAGCATTTAAATCGGAATGTACAAAACATTCAGTTAAATTCCCTACAAAAGTGATACTACGGGGATGCATGTCTTTAAAAGGATTGGGCAACCTATGCATTTTGAAATCTAATGCCTACATTAATATGATGGAAACATTTTTAGTGCCAAGCATAGACAATTTGTTGGTGATTGTAACGACTTTATTTTTCAGCAAGATAATGCTTCATCACACAAGCCAGAGCAATCAAAGAGGATGTTTGCGTAAAAATCCATCCAACTTCTTGATTGGCCACCCAATTCCCCAGATATTAATCCAATTGAGAACATTTGGTGTAAGATTAAATCGGTTATGCAAAAAAAAAAAAAGCCTAACAGTATGTTGACTTGCTAAACTTTTGCAATAGATTTTGTATCTTGCTAAACTTTTGAATTTTTTTTTAATTTTTAATTATTAAAAAAAATACTTAAACAATAGTGCATGGATGGAGAATTTGCCCGATTCAGTTAGATCGTTTCATCGCACAATAGCGTTGATGCTCACAATAAGACGGCTATCGTGAGTAATAGCCGATGATATCGTAAGTAACATCGTGTAGTTCCCATTGCCGATGATAAAATTACTGGTTATGGCGGCAGAAGTGAATCAGTTACAGCTAGAATAAAACTACACAAGATGAGCACTGTCGAATCGGAAGGCTTGCCATAGACTACATGCTTGTCTATCGACTCACCGTACTTGTTGACAGTAAACATCGATGTGGACGATGGACTTGTAGACGGTGCGATCGGTGTACTCAGACACAGAATACACCGGCAACACCAACGATGATGTTGATGATAATGATGAACTACAACAAGAATTGGCTCGCGTACATGTGAAAGATGCCACTGTTCTAGTAATGTACAAGTGGATTATGGTTATGCACTTGATGAATTCGAACAAAAAGAAACGAGTGTACAACATCAGCAGGAAAAATGACTCCATCGTTAATGGTTACAGTTGCCAAACGAAGAAATGACAAAAATGACACGATGACACAAATCAAATGTAAGCAACTTGTGATTTCAAAGTTCAAAGGTAACATAAATGATGCTTCGAAATGGACATCGATCACTAAATCTACAACGAATATCCGTGTAGGTTTCACAATCAAATGTAAACGTGCACAGTTCTCATTGGTGCCAGCCGCTGCGATCACAGTGCATAAATCTCAAGGTGCTACATTTGATCGTATCGTCTATGATTCCATAAACTATTTTAAAAGTTATAGTTACAAATCTTAGTGCTCAGATTTAGTTGCGCATGCAGAAACATGGAAAGAGATACAGTACTTATTACATCTGATTACTTGGCAATAAGTGAGATTTGGATGAATCCAAGTGAGTATGTACATACAGGAGGATTCGAATTCAGGACATAAATAAACCAGTCGGTTGCATTAAATCCGATTCAATCAACAAATATAAGTTATAGACGAGCAGACGGTGTTGCGATCTTTAAAAATATTAACTCTTCAACCGAATGCGAACCTATACTGATAGACAGGCCAAACTATAGACGACTGATTGACACTGGTATCGGTGATATTGGTATGATTACGTGTTGTACAATGGTGTAGTGAGATTTATACAAGGTAGTATTTGCATTCATCCTAATATATCGATATCTAGGAAACGTTGTTCATTGCGATGATGAAATATTCGTCATCAACTAGACCAATCAGTGACAACATGAAGTGGATATTGATTGCCAATTATGGTAGTTGGCGATTTCAATGTAGACACTAGATTAAATATACACGCTCTTAGATTTAAGAAGAAACATTTCAATTTAGATTACATACCCAACGAATCACCTATTACATTGGATAGTAATACTATAGATTTGATGATTCATATCATTTGTATCATACGTCTCTTATTATAGACCAGCGTTTTATAAGTTGAGAATGCCTTGTAATTAATTCAAATAAGGTTTAGTTAAAAATAATGTATCTGGTTAAAAAATTTTGATATATTTAATTGTTTGTACATTTTATGTCAGAAATTAAATGCCTTAAACTGCATTGTAGTAATTTATTTCTTATTCTCCATGTGGCCACACAACGTATTGTACGACTTAACTAGCGGCCGTGTTACCAGCCGACACAACTGGGAGAATAATGAAAGTGTTTAAAATGATAGCTTTATTCACTAGTATGCCAAGAAATACAGTGGGAGAGGCTCTTATCCTCAGTCTCCCACCATTAACTCAGTCGCAGATATAACAAAGTGCCACGTGTTTCTTGCTCTACCCGTCTTGTCAGTGACGAGCGTTAAGCCGCTCGATATCACGCTATTATTGTGAGAAATTAGATTCAATTTTATTTTTCTTTATGCTCGGAGTCGTATTAAACGAACTTACATCACATACTCTAAGTTTCAATCGAAAATATTAATTGTTTCGTTTGCTTGCTTCGTTAGGTTTTGTGGGCGAGTGGACAGCTAGGTTATTTTGCACCCTTTCACATGAGTAATATATGTACACAATTCGAGAATTCAGCATGATTATTATCTTTTATACGCATTCTGTGAACAAACGCAAACATCCACGCCCACAGCGGGATTCGAGAACTGGAAAGCTTACACCTCAGTCCTCTCTGCCACCAGGCGGCTTAAAAAAATTGAGACTCGAATTGCTTTGTCTTTGTTCAGCACATACTACGAACTGCACAATTTTGACCCAAAACACTATAGAAATCTTCAAAATTTTGACCAGATAATCAAAATATGGTAAATTTCGTAGAAGCCCTGGAAATTTCTAGAAAACTAGATGTTCTTCTAAACTTAGAGAACCTATTATACACGTCTCCTATCTAGTCCTAATATTTCGATTCATATAGCCTGCTTCTATTTAATTTCATTTTGCAATTTATATCTTAATGTAATTAATAAAACAACACTCTTTTGTTGGCTAATTTTATCTTTTACTTTGAGTCATGTGTATCATGTATAGAAATATAATTTTTGTAACAATTTCTATGTATAATAACAGAATCCCAATCATCCTCGGAGTGGAGTCCGATCACGGAGAGTAAATATCGTCGTTGGAAACCAGTTTACCTGCTGGGAGGAATTTTCTTTAAAGGTCAGTAATGGCAGTGCTTTATTTGAGCTCAAAATTTTTCAAATTTATAAATTCACAAATTTTTCAATTGGTTTGTGTAGCAACATTTTTCGTTTGCACAGTATTCACTCAAGCGTTATAATGAAATAAAAGTGCGGGGGGGAGGCAAATTAATGCTAGCCCAAACAGATTCTAAATTGTAAAAACATGATTCAACAGAGCTTCGTTTGTGCTAGATTGTGCAGTAAAAACTTTCGCTTGAGCTTCAATAATTTGGAGCTATAACCACGAGAAGTTCCGGGAAAGGGGGGTGTTTACAGTATGGGAAAATTACTAAATATGAACTTTTTCAAAAACTTTAAAACGATAGTCTGTATATGAAGGGAAACTTTTAACACAAAAAATATCCGAGACAGGGAACACCGGATACGTATTTCGAAGATTATGCTTTCATTCACAATGAATGTTACCCCCCCCCCCCCATTTGAAATTCACAATTTCAACGTGCTACAAGGAATCGTTCACAAAATACGTTCGCTAAAATGACAAAATTTTAACCCCTCTTACCTTTGTAATACTTTGTAACATTAACTAAACCCTCCCCCTAATGAACGTATTTAATATATTCAATTACCCCCCTTAAAAAAGAAATCTTTTCACATAAAGAAGCCACAACCACGTGCATAAGCAGAGGTGATTTTTCTTTAGGAATATAAACTGACTTCTCCACCAGTCAGTGAACATCAGTACCAGTCCCTCCTTACACTGGCATATTTACTTCATATCAGCAAGGGGAAAATACTGGTGTCCGGTCCAAAAAAAAATTAATAATGAAAAATAAGAAGGAAATGAATGAATTTCTTTCCTATTTTTCGTTATTAATTTGAACAGCTGAGGTATGGTATACGAAAAAAAATTCACTGAACATGTTATGAATTATTCTTTATCAAAAATAAAAATTTGTATCGTTTTGTTCATTTTTGAGAGCAACTGAAATTATACACTGTCCAATGAAAGAAAAATTGGGCATATCTAATTTAATTCCCAATTTCAATTGTTTGACATTGTTGCTAAAGAAAATTAACAATGATTAAGAATTGAAATTAGACACGCCCAGTTTTTCTTTCGTTGGACAAAGTACAGGGTGATTACAAAAGAATTTCACACTTTTAAAAATTTATTACATCAAAGCTATTCAGAATATAGACACACCACATACGGATTCTTAAAGAAAAACTCTTGAAGTTTATTGTGACACAGTTAAAGATGTTCAATATGCCGCCCTGTAGTCGAATTCGTCCCAAACCCGCATTAACATGTCTCCATCAATCCCACGTATCGCTACCGTAATGCGTTCTTTTAGCTCTTCTAGATCACTGGGAAGGGGTAGGGTGAAGACCTTGTCCTTTACACACCCCCTTAAAAAGAAATCACAGCGGTGGATTGGTCGAGCAAACAATAACCTGGAACTTGCAAAGTGGCCACCGCGGAGCCCCGACCTCACACCTTGTGATTTCTTTTAAAAGTGTGAAGTTCTTTTGTAATCACCCTGTGTAACTCATTCTATCGACGATTTCTTTCTGAATTTACACGATATTTGCTTGGGCTTTTTATAAGATTAGCTCTATACATTTGGCTAATAAATTATGCAAAAGACATTTTGGTAACGCTTGCGCAGTTATACATTGTGCAGTAAAAATGCTCATATTTCATCAAAAATTTAATATTTTAACCCTTCCCAAACATTATTTTTTATTTTTGTTTAATTTGTTGCCTTCGGAACAAAACCTTCGCTGAAATATGAGGCGTAACATGCTCTTTACACCCCTGAAATTTTATGATAATTCGTCAAGTATTTTTCTAGGTATTGGACAAAACGTCTAAAATCAAAGGTGTTCATATTAGTTTGTTCAACCTCTGTATATATATTGGACATTTTTAGTATTTGCGCGTGCCTCGTGATCCTTATGAAAGCATTGAATTGCTGGAAAGCAAACACTGAAAATGTCGTTAACAATGTAAAATAATGTAACACACTTTTAGATCACCCGGTATATTAAAACGATTAAGCATACCGACGTCAAATTTGCAGTGGATTTGCTTTAATCAATGGAACTCTGAACGAGCCTACAGTAAACGTTCAAAGTGGCCCCCATTCTCCTTCTTGCACAAAGGAACGCGATGGCACATTCTTCGAAACGCGTTTCACCACTGTTTCTCATTTTATTCGCGCTGTAACGCGTACGTCCTCTCATCTCTTTGCCGTAAGGGGACAGTTGATCTCACTGGCGCGTCATGTGCCGGAGTCCAACGCCACCTAAAAAACAAAGCCTTGCTCACTGCGTCATCAAACCTGGGCTGACATGTTTCCACAGCGATGGATTGGCCGAGGAGGTTCAGTTTATTGGCCACCACGTTCGCCCGATTTGACACCTCTTGATATTATCCTTTGGGGATACGTTAAGCCACTGTACCAGCATCAGTAAATGATTTGAAACAACGAATTCAGGAGGCTTTATAGACTTATCACCTATCATGTTAAATGTGATGGGTTCTGTGAAATACCATGCCAGTTATTTATTGCTGTAGAAGGATACCACTTTGAGCACTTCAATCATTAACAAAACTCTCTGTAGCTTGAGCACTGAAATTTCAGTTTGTTGTACTGGGTTTATTTTTAACCTTTTTTTTTTTTTTTTGTTAGAATCGAGTTTTGAGCTCTACAACTGTACAATTGAAAATTTTTCCCTGCCTATAACTGTTACAAAGTTGCAAAAGGTCAAATTTGACACCAGCATTGTTTAGCCCTAACTTCCTATATCTTGTGTGCAACAGATTTGTTGTATCTCCAGTCTGTTTGAAATTGTATGGAGGTAACAGACTTTTGAATCGCCCAGTATATTTGGGTGAACTGACTTTTGGATCACCGTGTAGTTGACGGTCATAAAGATTATTTGTTCATTAAGTAAAATAAGAATTTCAAATGTGGGCTAAGGGGGCTACCATTTCTTACTTTGAGCATTAGCTTGCCCCGTCCCACTTTGATTTCGCTATAAGTCTTGAGCAAACGCTGCACATATGAAAATTTTTGTTGTACAATCTAGCACTAAAGCACCACTATCGACCCAGAATTTTTTGAAAATGTTTATATTTAAAGATTTCCTAAAAGCATTAACCAGAAACTCCCTGAAACCATTGTGGTAAAAACTAAACTTTTTCGCTGCACAGTCCAACACAAACGATATTCTGTGGAATTAAGTTTTTAAAATTTTTATTAAGGACGGGGGTAGCCTTAACTAGCCTCCCTCCCACTTTGATTTCATTATAATTCTTGAGCGATTGCTGCACAAACAAAAATTTCAGAAGTACCGGAATTGCAAAGTGTGAATTTTTAAAATGGTAGGGGAGAGGCAAGTTAATGGAGCTCTTTATTTGCTGTTATCTCAACTTGAAGGCTCTTATTAAGTAACCCATGTGCTGCCGGCTATGGTAAATTCTAGCAGCGAAGTTGTCTCGGATATTTTTTAAACATTCTTTACACCGGTAAATGTGCTATTCCATTAGATATGCTCGATGTTAATTTTGATGACACTGATAATGTCATCTTTCTAGATTTTTGGATTTCTTAGATTTTTCTAAATGTGGCAACTAACAGTGGGAAGCTTCTGGTTTAGACAATCGTCAGTCAAATTATCCTCCACCAAGAGGAGGCGTCTTGATGCTTTTATTCTATGGATGACCTATATCATGCATCTCGTCTTTTTTCATTAGCTTTGTTTCAGTTCCACACTTAACAGTTCTATTGTGGAAGAGTTGTCTTCATCGCGGATTTCTCCTTAATTTTAACTAGAATTAATTAAAAATTAAAATTTAACAAAAAATATTTGGTACCGGCGTTAATTGTAAATAATTTTATGTGATCATTTCCACGAAATCCATTTTTCACTTAAGAAAAAAATTTGTGAATGCATGATACTCATTTGTTTTGTTTTTCTCTCTCCAATTTTATAGTTCAGTTATGGCTCTACTGCAGAAGAACCCTTCCGATAAAAGGCAAGTATTAAACGACTTGTTGACGACAGTTCAATGTATATTAAACGACTTCTCCTGCGTTACAAAAACTGTGACGGATGACGTAATTCTGTTTAAAATTCGAAATTATCCAAAGCAACCAACGGTTCTGGTTATGTACGATGATGCTCCAAAAACTACAGTTGCCATCGAAGACCTGAGCGATTCAGAATTAGAAGGTAATGAAGAATCTCAATGCAATGACTTGCCGTCGTTGTTGCCAGAAGATTCGCCAGTCAAATTGAACAACGACCTTTTTGCATCGAATTTTGTTGAAGCGGTCTATGATCCATCGAATGAAACAGCAGTTGCAAGCCATCATTTGAATTCAGTACTAATCAATTCCAGTATGATTGTAACAGATATTAATGGAGATGCTTGTGATGCATTAGATGGTAAGTTGCCTGAGGAACTTAGTAATTGTAAAAAAATTATTCTGCCTGACCAGGATTTCGAAAATCCTGAAATTGATAATTCTTTGTGCGTTAAACCTTCTTCTGAAAAATCATCATATGACGGCGAGGTTTGTGAAAAATTTTTTGAAACTACAGAACTGCAGGTTCACCACAAATTAAAGCATTCAGAGAAGAAGGCTTTCAGCTGCAAATATTGCAAAAAAGTATTCAAGAGATTACAAGATACAGTGAGGCATGAAAGAACACATACAGGAGAGAGGCCTTTTAAATGTGATTTTTGTGAGAAATCATTTGGTGATTCATATACGAAAAAAGTACATGAACGAATTCACACGGGGGAAAAGCCTTACACCTGCGAGTATTGCAAGAAGAAGTTTAACAGTTTAAGTAACAAAAAGAAACACGTGAGAATACATACAGGCATAAAGCCATACCGATGTCGATTTTGCCCAAAACAGTTCAGTACTTCTGATACCAGAAACTATCACGAGACCATTCATACCGGAGATAGACCATATAAATGTAGCTTTTGCGACAAAAGTTTCTCTACTATAAAATATAGGGTGAAACACGAGAGACTCCATACTGGTGAAAAGCCTTACACTTGTAAATTTTGCGATAAAGCTTTCGCTAACTCAGGAACGAGATTGAATCACGAGAAATTGCATATGGCAGAAAAAGCCTACAAATGTGACTTTTGCAGTAAGGCCTTCACGCAACTACAACAGAAGAAAAGCCATGAAAGGACACACACGGGCGGGTTCTACAGCTGCGACTATTGCGATAAAAAGTTCACCCGTCTCGAAAGAAAAAATCATCATCAAGCTAGTCATACTTAATTCCGAAAAATTTGTAAACAAAAAAAAATAAAAAAATAAAAATAAATAAACAAATTTTCTATTGTTTTCATTTATAATAAAATATTCATTCCATTTATCTCCAACGAAATAAACTTGGACTGGGCGTGTCCAGTTGAACTTCCGATTTCATTGTTACACATTATTTTGCAAAGAAAAATTAATCATGCCTAACATTTGAAATTTAACATGACACGCCCAGTACATTTTCCGTTGAAGAGTCTATACTCTGTCCAACGAAAGAAAAGCTGGGCCATAAATCCTATTTCTACCAATAAGAAGCCTTAAATTTGGTCGACTAATGATGCAACAATTTTTTTTAAATGGATAAATGAAATTAATAAATTAAAAAATTACGCTTAATAGTCGTCTCGAATGCAATTTATTTTATATTATGACTTTTAATAGGCTTTCCACGCTTCAAAGAATCTCCACCATTACTATAGTAGAACAAGTGCATCATGGGTAAAATCCAGACAAAGAATATTGATGAGATGACTTACTGCGCATGTCAAAAAGGTCGTTCAACTTACGTGGCGGCTGTTATAGTGGCATTTGATTCTTGTTTCAATGCATTTGGTGTGATAGCTCAAGAATTTGTGAACGTAAGATAAGATTGTATCATCCCAAATGCATGAAAACGACAATCAAATGCCACTGAGTTGTCGCTACTCTTTTACCACAGTGCTACTTTACACAAAACTAAAGCACTGTATAAAGAAAGTATGGACATTTCGTGCCAGGCAGCTATTTTGATGCCTATTTCGATACGATGATTGCCGCTCTTTTTCAGTAAATTCAAACTTGCAGGTTGAACAGTTCCTTTTAGACAAAAGTTAGAGAGGAATGTGCCTCTGATGTTTGAATTTGCTGCAAAGAAGACGCAATCATCGAATCGAAATAGGCGTCAAAATGGCTATCTGGCCCGAAATGTCCATACTTTCTTTATACAGTGCTTTACACAAAACAAGTATCTACTGCCATCATCGGCGTATATTGAAACTATTTCACGCTTTCGGTTATACAGCTGCAACACCTAAAGAGAAAGCCTTTGCACGGAAATCGTCATACATTGTTACATCATAAGTCCAAATTTTAGGGCTTATTATTGGCAGAAATACGTATAGCAATGCCCTTCTTATGATGCGACAACGAGGCCAACAAGAGACAGCCCAACGCCTCCTAAAGATAAGGCCTGAGCGCGAAAACGTCAGACATTGTTACATCATTAAACGTATCTTCGGATGATGATGTAACAATGTATGACGTTTTCGCGCTCAGGCCTTATCTTTAGGAGACATTGGACAGGTCATGGCACTCAAAGTCACATGATCATCGGGGTCTAGCCAACAATTCATCCTTCATTGTCTCCATCTTGGATTTTAAAAATCAGTAATTTTTCGTTTGTTGGAGTGCCCTGGCCTGTCTCTCGTTGGCCTCGTGTGAGAATGTATGACGTTTCCGCGCGGAGAATTCCTCTGTATGTTGTGTTCCTCCAATCAACGCCACCTAAAAACAAGGCCTGCTCACTGCGTCATAAAACGAGGGTCGACAATCCAACTTTCATTGTTTACAACAAACAAAAAAACACTGATTACAACTGATTAGTGATCTAACCGGGTTTCCCTAGCCCAGGAGAAAGACAGGCCCCTGCCAACACCTCCTAGAGAGAAGGCCTGCGGACCAAAGGTGTATGCATTGTTACATCATCATCAAGCGGCCAAATTTAGGGCTTATTATTGGTAGAAATACGATAACAATAGCCGTTTGATGATGTAAGAATGTATACACCTTTTGTCCGCAGGCCTTCTCTATAGGAGTGCTGCCCCTGCGCGGAAAAGTCACCTGATCATAGTAGTCCGGCCAACAATCCAACTTTCATTGTTTTCCAACAAACGAAAAAATATCGATTGTTAAAATCCAAGATGGAAACAATGACTTGTTACTCGGACTAGTATGGTCAGGTGACTTTCGGCGCCGGGGCCTGTCTTGCTCGTTGGCTACGCCGGGTTTCGTAGCCGACGAAAAAGACAGGCCATGGCGTGGAAAAGTCGCCTGATCATCCTAGGCTGAATAACAATGTAATCATCAATGTTTCCATCTTGGATTTTAAGAATCAGTATTTTTTCGTTTGTTGAAAACAATGAAGGTTGGATTGTTGATCGGCCTACCATGGTCAGGTGAAGATACTGGCGGCTAGGGACACGGCAGAACATGACGTCATGGCGAAAAATGGAAGGGAGAGCGCAGTTTTTCTATCAGTTTTTCTGCAGAAAAGACTTTCGCACAGGCCTTTTACTATCTGGCAGGCCGTGTTTAAATTTAACAAACTTTTACCACTCTCGGCGCTTCGCGCCTCACGTCGGCCCTGCGGGCCTCATTCAATGAGGCTCATTGGTCACTGTTTTCCGTTGCTCAAACGCCTTCGGCGTTCTGTCTACGACGTCCCCCTCCGGGGGTAAATAATTGATATATACCCCAACCTATTTGGTTACAGGGGGCAGTTGGTTTCCCCTCGGCCGGTTACAGGAACTTGCCATGAAGTCATGTTCCACCGTGTCGCTAGCCGCTTCTTGAATTTTCCGCGCCGGGGCCTGTCTTTTTTCGTAGGCTATGCCGGGTTTCCGAGGCTAACGAGAAATGCAGGCTCCGGCACTAAAAAGTCACCTGACCAAGATAGGTCTATTAACAATCCAACCTTCATTGTTTCCAACAAAGGAAAAAGCACTGATTGTTAAAATACAAGATGGAAACATTACATTGTTAATATACCTATCTTGGTCAGGTGACTTTTCAGTGCCGGAGCCTGTCTTTCTCGTTAGCCTCGCCGGGTTTCTGAAACACGGTTAGTTAACCGCCTCTTAATTCGAGCTGTAAACACCGTTAGGTAACCGAAGCAGGCCGCACAGTTCTGCTTGGTCGTGATCAAGAGGTAACCGTGATTAAGGCGTACTGCGAACATAGCATACCCGTGTTTCAGAAACCTGATTAGCACCAATCGTGGCCTACGTGATAGATAAAGCCCTGCTCATTCGTCTTCTCTACAATGGTAGCAAATGAAATAAGTCAGGTTGGCCTTTCCTGCATAAGTATGTGCTAAAGCTCTAGATTAGGATGTGCTTTAGAGCTTTAGTATGTGCTTCCTACTGGCGACACCTAGAGGGAATTTAGAGTATTAACATTTCACATATTACGTCAGGGCTTTAGCACATACCACATTTATGGGAGTTGGGATCTATTCTCAAAGATTTACTCAACTTTAACAACAATAATAATAATAATTAAAATTTATTATAATATTTGATGAAATTTACAAAGAAAATCTGGCATTTACAGAAGCCATTATTGGCTTATATTGGAAAGTCGAGTTTACAAATAAAATACTTAAAAAATAAATATACAAAATTTGAAAATTCGTAAAAAGAAGTTTTTTACAAGATAAAATTAGAAGGTATTCCGACTATTATGAACATTAAATTGTATGTACTTGTATTTTTATCCTGTAATAAAGGTTTTTAATAATAATTATTTATATTGCATTTTTTTTAAAAGCGCTTATCCATGTTTTTATTGTTTTCTGCATTGTTTAGTTTTTATTAATAATGTCTAACAAGCGCATGAAAAAAAATGCCAAATTGGCAACGTTGCTTGAGGACTTGCGCAACGGCCTCCTAGAACAACCGTGCTTGTGCTTTCTAGAAGGTCGTGCTTGTGCTTCCTACTGGAGACCTCTACCGACAGAAAGACATAACAGTTCGCTTTTTGCCGGTAGGGTCTCCAGCAGAGACAATCAATAAGGAGACCTGGCATTAGCTTAATTTACATGTAATGCGCATTTTTCACGCGCAGATTCTGTTCCATAAGTTTTATCCAGATGGCGCTGCGGGTGATGACGTATTGATTTCAAAAAAAGTGAAAAGGAAAGTTGGAAACGACCGTTAAGTTTGTTAACGCGTGTCTGACATGTCAAGCAGTGAGCATTCCACAGTGAAGTGCGCGGTGGAGATTTTTGATCTTGAAACGTTGAATCGTTAATGGAAGCATCGCCAGTTTTATCTGAACTTGTCATCTGCAGCGTTATAGTAAGCGTTTAGTAAAAATATCTGCAGTTTTTACTAAAATATCAGAGCAATGGTGCGACGAGGAGCAATTGTGCTAACTGACGAGGAATGAAGAATTTATTGTTCATGCATGAATCTGATGATCGTTCGTAACAGTCAATATATTTTAAGAGGATACCAGAATCTATATGTATGAATCATTAGATTGTAGTTTACTCAAATAGCTTTTATTCCATAATGAATAACGTTTCATGATAAAGCAACGAATGCCTTGTTTTTTGCATGTCTACTCTATTTTTATTTTTAATTTTTACTCTACTACGTGTTAACATGTTTATTAATGCTTAATTAAATGCTTGAACTTAATGTCAGTGGTGTTTTTTTTTTTGTATGGACTAATTTAATTTATCATTTTGTAGCATTAACATTTCACAGGAATTAATACAATTTAAAATAGATTAAATTAAATTAAAGTTAAATATATAAAAATAAGTAAATAAAATGAAATAAAAAAATAAAATAAAAAAATAATGAAATAAATAAAATATAACCTTATAGAAATTCGGAAATAGTAATAACTAAAAAAAGAAAAAAAGTAAATAAAGAAAAATTAAAAAAAAAAAAGTTTCAGAAGAGCAAGCAAAGCAATTTAATGTATTGACGTAAATTATGACTGGACTATACAACGTCATTCATGAGCGGTCCACATAGTGTTCCATTGGTTTTATCCAGAGGGCGCTTATTACCAGTCATATTACAAAGTTTGTATGGGAAAAACTGCAAATGCCAGGTCTCCTTATTGATTGTCTCTGGTCTCCAGTAGGAAGCACTTCCGGCAGCTGACCCTGATTACACGATTTCATAGCGAATGAGCAGGCCTTTATCTATCACGTAGGCCACGCATCAACGAACAGGAAAATAAAACATGGCGGTCAAGCAAAAGCACATCTGATGAGGAAACCAAAGCTTTTATATACGTTTGGAGAGAAAAATTTTCATGTTGAGAAAGGCTAAACGTAAACGAGCACATAAGGAAGGTTCTGCTCCATTCATCGTAATTTCGCTAACGGCAAGATTTGACGCCCGCGGAAGCTAGTTTCTACCCTCACCGCCACCTATTGATGCAATTGCGAAAAAAGAATCGGAGAAAACACCATTTCGCTTGGTCACCGTATTTCTCTTGAATGCAGTGCGAACGGAACGTGCTTGATCAGCTAGCCACGGTTTAGTAACCGTGGTTATTTAACCATGATCAAGGCGTAGTGCGAACATAGCATTACGTGAATTCCCGTTTCATCTTCCAAATCCAAAAAAAATTAAACAAAGGAGTTAGACATATAGACATGCTGAGAACATGCTGTTGATAATAAAGAGGGTTAACCTTCCTGTCCACTCTTCTGAACGTGAGCTTGCTGTTGTACAAGTACCTCGCAATCACTATAAATCCTTTTAAAAAACTTTCCTTACATTCCTTGGGCCACTTTTGATATGACTAGTCGGCACGTAGACGGTAGAAAATCGCGCGGAGTTTGTTACAATCAACGAGATAGATGTAGGCTTCATCCAAAGTAATTACGTTCTTCCATCGTTCTGCTGCGAAGTAACTCTCATAGAGCCTCCGACAGCTCCTCTTCCTCTTCCTTTCTCCGATGTAACGCCGATGCCAAATGATATTAAAGACTGTAATAAAAAAGATGTATATATTATTTAGAGAAAAATTAAGTGCTGGTTAAATAGCCTTGTAGATTTTAATATTTTTTGATTTTTTTTTTTTTTACCAATATATATTTTTTTTAAAAAAAGATAATTTTATGTTTTTATGTATTTTTATATATCTTTTATATTTAAATTTCTTTAATAATATTAAAAACTAATAATCATACTAAAAAATATTTGTATAGTATAAAAATAATTATTTGTAATATATATATAAAAAAAGAAGATAATTTTATGATTTCAATATCGTATTATCAAGTACATCTGTAATAATTTTTTTGTTTATAGAAACAATTTTATTTTTTCTTCCCAATTATGTGTTTAATCTCGATGTATTTTGTCTTTTTGTGAGCATTCATTGCTCTTTCGAGATACATCGGTAAGCCTTATTATACTTTATTTAAATAAAAAAAAATAAAATAAAATAAAAAAAAATCCATTATACATTTATAACGAAATACGGTTATAATGAGCAAAATTACAGACATTTAAAAATTCATTATAAATGGATTCGATTGTATAATTAGGATGTTGCTAGGCAATAGCAGTAATTCCACAAAAAGTGCTTCTTGTTGCCTGTTTCTCTACTAATGAAATGTATTCCTCACCTTCTGTTCCTATCGAGTGAACTAACTCAATATTCGACACGAAAAAAAATGTTTATATTTCAAAATTTCTCTATAGCCAAATAAAGCTTGTGTAATACAGAAGGTTGATTACGTTCTTTGGTAACGATTTCAGCAAGATATCAAAAGGTATATATCTACATATACTTAGCTATATTTGAATTATCTCTCGAATCTTTACATGCTTGAGACTCCTAGATATATGCCGGATATACAGACAAAGGCTTTACGCTTTTATATGCATGTATACGGTATGATTCAGAACTTACATTACAGAAGAATATGGTATATAGAGGGTACAAGAAAAAACACTTTTTATTTAGCAAACTGTATCCAAACTCGTACTTGCACGGTGCTACATTTATTTCAGTGTTTTGACTGTTTGCCATTGTCTGTTCACTGATTTAATCCGTTGGATTTCTTGTGAGGATTTCTGAGACTCTAGTGTATGCCACACCTGTAGATTATGTCGATGTTCTTCTTCCACGGATTGCTTGCTGAAGCTGTAACACTATACGTATTAGAACGGCTGCGGCAGTCAATGCTTCGGCGATGTTAGTATTGTATAGGGTGTTGCAGATAACTGCAGGGCAGTATAACGGGAAGCCTACCCGCTCAAATGATAATTGGGTAATTTTATCAAAAACATGACAGTTTTGACGTACACCTCCCCCCCTCCCGGACTGTGGAAACTGCTGGCTGCTGCAGGCCGCCTTCATCTCCTTCCATTCTGCCAATCGACCGAGCCGGCCCCTGCAATCGAGCGGGTAGGCTTCCCGATATACTGCCCTGTAGTTATCTGCAACACCCTGTATACAAGAACAAGAAAGGGGACGTCAGTTCTAAGCACTTCTGTAATGTAATATCCGAATGAATATCTAAATTCATTAAATCTAAGAGTATAAAATCAGATTTTCAACCCATCCATTAGCCTCTGTAATGCAAGTCGTTTGATAGAAGCAAAAATCAATATCGGTACACAGAAAGAAAATATTTTTATTTTTATCCAGCGAGATTCGGACGTCCGCCATTTGCATGATAACTTAAAAACGGATTAATTTTTTCAAATTCTGTTTTCAGAAACAAGACCTTAGCTCGACTATAACAACTTTTCAAAGTTTTAGGTGGACCCCTTCAAGTCGAATTCACGTGCTAAAACAGTGGCCGTAAAGAATACCCAGATAATGACATGTCATATAACATTCGTCAAGAATGAATACACTGTTTCAGGAAAATTAGAGTCAATCGGGAGAAAACACGACAGTTCTCACCGATCGGCCTCCCCCACTGAGATATGTGGTTGCGTCGTCAATTCATTGGAAGATCACAATAGACGGCAGCCAATGAGAAGAGAGGAGAGACGGCAATTGGAACGCGAAGCGTCGCCGTTTCAAAAAGGAAAGAGGAGAGGAAAATTGAAAGGCTAACAGGGAAGGGAAAGAAAATGGAAGACGAATTGGAAAGAAACAACAGGCGGGTTCTTGGAAGACAATAGCGAGAGAAGAGTACGAAAGTATCGAGAGAGGTGAGAGGCAAATCCACGTCGCATAAGAGACGACGAAAAATAATGCCGGAGGAATGCCAGATAAACAATGTTGCCTGAGAACGGGATATTGTAAGCGAAAGAAAAAACTTACTGCGCGGTACCCGGCCAGCCATAAAGAGGTATCAAAGAGTCGTTCTTCAAGTCAAGCTATATGGCGTAAGCACGAAGTCGTATCTTTCGTCGGTCAATAGCAGTGCAGACCGACGATCAGGCAAACGACGGGAAAAATATCGTCGAGCCACAAGTTTCAACGGATAACTACGAGGATTCAATAAATGGACAAGTGCGAGTCGAACTCGCGTGGAGAGGGTTCCGTACGATGAATATGTTATCTACCATGTTTTTTTCTTTTAAATCTGACCCAAATTTGTAAAAGAAAGTATGTATGGTCAGGAATGTAGAGGGAAATTTCTGAATATATTGTCTATTGCTGAATTCTGTCTTGTTGTATATTCTTGAATACGTGGAGTAAGACCGAGTGATAGAAGGTATTCTGATATTTCATTTTTGGATTTGTCCTTAAAATTAATAGTGAAGCCTCCTGCTATAATAATCTTTTCGGTGCTTTGAATTGGAGGCATTCACAATGCCCACCCCTTAGACTATCTATAAATAAAACCTGAAGAATTGACCGACCGTTCGACTTTGCGAATACAGTAACGATTTTTTAATTAACATCGTTCTGGCAATGCAGTACCACACATTCGCAACTGATTTTTATTAAAATTTAAATAAAAATTAAATTTAATTTAATAATTTAAAATAGGTAAAATTACTTATTTAGGATTTTAATTTGATTTTCCTACTGTATTTAATCTATCGCGAATTCTTTTTAATGATAATAGATATATTAAAAAACGTAGCTAACATTGACTGCGAGTAAAAAACGTAGCCCACGAGAAAGACAGGCCTGGGCACTCAAAAGTCACCTGACCACAGTAGTCTGAACAACAATCCAAACTTCATTGTTTCCAACAAACGAAAAAAACACCGATTGTTAAAATCCGAGATGGAGACAATGAAAGTTGGATTGTTGCTCAGACTACTATAGTCAGGTGACTTTTGAGTGGCAACACGGATGACACAGGCAACTCCCAGGCAACACCTTCTAGACACAAGGCCTCGACACGGATGACTCTGACGTCATACAGTAGGCAGCACGGCCAACAATAAATACAGGCCGGGGCAGTTGAAAATCACCTTTTACATTGTTTTCGACTGCCCTGGCCTGTATTTTAAGCTGGCCTTGCTGCCTACTGTTTGACGTTAGAGTCTTCCGTGCCGAGGCCTTGTGTCTAGAAGGTGTTGGCCCAGGCCTGTCTTTCTCGTTGGCTACGGTAAAAAAACTATGACATCAGTATTTTCTCGAAATTTAACAATGTTTTTACATTTGTTGGAAACAATAAAGGTTGGATTGCTCGTCACTATCATAGTCTTATAATTCCCTTGTCTGTACCAACACCACCTAGACAGTAGGCCTGCGCACAGAAACTGTATACATTGTTACGTCATCATTAAACGGCCAAATTTAGGGCTTATTATTGGTAGAAATACGATTAACAATAGCCACTTTCTTGTGATGTAACAATGTATGACGTTTCTGTGCGCAGGCCTTCTGTCTAGGTGGTGTTGTCTGTGCACTGGCACCGATTTCCATTGTTTTAGTCCAACAATTGGATTACTGTATTTAATGAAGAGCACAGTCTATAGATATTCATGGTCAATGAGCTTCGGATATTTTCCATTGTTTCGAGAAGCTAAGGAAAACAGATCGCGCCTGGTGCCGCATAGATCGCATTGAAACTGAAAATGATAGTAAAGTTTCTGTCTGTCGATAGGACGGCGCTGCAGGCGTCTTTGGGCCGATTGTACATGCAGTGCCACTTTTCAATAGAGTTCCCACCCTACCGGGAGTTAGAAACTTTAGCTTCATTTTAACAATGAAACTCGATGACCATGGATATCTAAAGACCAATGACATATATTAAAGACTGTGGTCAAAAATCCTCACCGGTGAGAGAATGATGACGTAATTTCTCACTGGGCTAACCGTCTTTTTTCTCGACGAGGACAATTAGACTAACCGGTTAGGCATAGCAGCACCATAATAGTTAAAGAGATTTTTTACTATTATGGCAGTACTAACTCCCGTTTCTGACCGCGTTAAAATGAGGTCAAAGTTTTCTCACTGGGATTTCTGACCGACCAAATGCTAACTCTTCTCACCGGTGAGAGTGTTTGACCTTAGCCAAAGATAGACTCCGAATCCTATTGTTAACAGCGGCAAAAAGTGAAGCAAATTGAGCCATGACAGTTCTGGGCAAGAGTGAGCCGTGGAGTAATTAGCTGTCTGGCTGCTTTGTTTTCGAAGATTTTGGGCCTGAGGAATTCCTCAAAGTTAAACTGCGTACAACTGTACAAATAGACAAGAAAAAGGTTCAGAAATCATTTTCCACAAAAATAAATCAAAAATAAGTAACTAAAATGAAAATACGTAACTTAAAGACAATCGAAACGAAATTGAAATTGAAACCATGATCGAAAAATTGTTTATAAAATATAATAAAATACTTCAAATACAAAGTAAACGAAAAGATAAACTTATCACTCCGTGAAAAGCGTGTGAAAGAATTATTAATCAGCTACTCTCGTGTTTAGCCATGTGTTTTGCATCAACTTCACTCACTTTCGGCCATGATAGTTCTGGGCATGGAGCTTCCCAATTTGCTTCAAGTTACAACAATAGAATTCGGAGCAAGGCTTTTGTATAGAACAAAACTGTCAGCTACTATTACGTGTTCAGCAACAAATATGTAACATTACCTGACAGTTTTGTTACGTTGTGCGATCGTTAGAATGCATTGTTAAGTTTGAGCTGTAGCCAAATCATTCAAGAGAGGGGGCAAAAAAACAACTCTTCAGTAAAAACAGCAATCCAATTGTTGGACTAAAACAATGGAATTCAATGCCTGTGCACCACCATGGCCTTCTAGAAACTACCAGGCCTGAACATGGAAAAGATAAAGCATTGTTATGTCAAACTGGTGGTGCTATTACAGAAGTTAGTTCAACGTCACAATCTTAGTGCTTTAACAATACATTATTGACGTCATGTTCAGGCCTAGTAGTATCTAGGAGGCCTTGGTACCACGGTCTATAGATATTCATGGTCATCGAGCTTCGGCCATTTTCCATTGTTTCGAGAAGCTAAGGAAAACAGATCGCGCCAGGTGCCCCATAGATCGCACTATTTCCGACCGCAACCTGCGATAGAGATTTTCATTGAAACTGAATACGAAAGTAAAGTTTCTCTCTGCCGATAGGTTAGCGCTGCAGGCGCAGTAGGACAGATTATACATGCAGCGCCACTTTTCAATAGAGTTCCTGCCCTACCGGGAGCTAGAAACTTTAGCTTCATTTTAACAATGGAGCTCGATGACCATGAATATCTTTAGACCGTGCTGTGCACAGACCAGGGGATTAAAAGACTATGGCAATTATGGACACGGACAAGGAGCAGGAGAAGTTAGCATTTTACATTCAGGATGATTATTGAAAAACAACTCATTTATTTTACATTTGTCTTGTATTCCTAATGTATTTACGTTCATTATATATATATTTTTTAATTTCTAATTTTTATTTTGAACAAAACAGTTTCAGTTTCAGTTTCAGGAATAGCTGAAGATACTGATCGATAGCACAATATTGAGAGATTTACCATGTTATTTTAAGACCATAGACTTCTTATAGGTTTTCCAGTAATCTATAAGCAAAGAACTATTTTCTGTATTTTTTTCGAAATTTTAGGCTCAGTAGTTTCGGAGATAAGGTGGGGGGAATGGTCAATTTCCATTTTTTTTTCTTAAATAACTTTAAAACTATTTATTTTGAAATTATAAAAAAATATATTTGAGACCCCCACAACAAGCCCTTTCATTTGATATATCACAGGATACAGTTTGCAAAACTTTTTTTTTTAATTTTCTAATTTGCCCCCAAAAAGTGATCCCCATATTCATTTATTTATTATTACACGTCCGTGTTTGGGTCACAGAAATACATATGTGTACCAAATTTCAACTTAATCGGTCCAGTACATTCGGGAATGGGGGGGGGATGGTCAATTTTCATTTTGTTTCTTAAATAATTTTAAAACTATTTATTTAAAAATTATAAAGGAAATATATTTGAGACACTCGCATAAAGCCCTTTCATTTGATATATCACACGATACAGTTTGCAAAAGTTTTTATTTTAATTTTTTAATTTGCCCCCCAAAAGTGACTTTCATATTCAAAATTCATTTATTTACGTTACACGTCCGTGTTTGGGTTCCAGAAATACATATGTGTACTAAATTTCAACTTATTCGGTCTTGTAGATTCGGAGTAAATTGGCTGTGACGCCGGGACAGACAGACACAGGAGTGATCCTATAAGGGTTCCGTTTTTCATTCGGACGTACGGAACCCTAAAAAGCAGGTAAAAACAAAAAAAAAAATTTTTACGGGGCTGTGTTGGGACACGGCCGCTAGTTAAGTCGTAGAATACGTCTTGTGGCTACATGGCGAATAAGAAATCCTTTTGTACTACACAATTTTAAAATTTTAATTTCTAACACAAAATTTTCAACATACTTGCAATATATCATAATTTTTAACCAGATTCGTTATTTTTTAACCGAACCTTAATTATAAGTCATTCACAAATTACAAATCAGTGGTCTGTGATAAGAGAAATACGATACAAATGTCAACAGACTAGAATCAATATCAAATCTTTGGAGGGCACCCCAATGTACTGCCACCCAATGTAGTAGGTGATTCGATGGGCATGTAATCTAAATTGAAACGTTTCTTCGCAAAGCCAAGAGCTGTAAGTTTAATATAGCATCTACATTGAAGTCTCCAAATATCATAATTTACACATCAGTATTCACCTCCATGTTGTCTTTGATAGGTGTAGTTGTGGTGAATGTTTCATCATCGCACTGAACAACAGCAATGCCATATCAGATATCGAACATTAGGATGATTTTAAACAATGCCTGGTATAAT
Source organism: Rhysida immarginata (assembly GCA_023313115.1). Lineage (NCBI taxonomy): Eukaryota > Metazoa > Arthropoda > Chilopoda > Scolopendromorpha > Scolopendridae > Rhysida > Rhysida immarginata. The sequence continues at coordinate 220,512 of JAHWFO010017367.1, forward strand.
TCTCACCACACATTAACCATACAAATATTACCGATACCAGCGTCAATCAGTCATCTATAGATCAGTGTATGTTCTATTCGGTTAAAGAGTTAATATTTCTGAAGTTCGCAATACCGCCTGCTTTCCTATAACTTATTACCATATTTGGTGAGTGCGTCGGATCTAATACAACCAGACTGATTCATTTGTGTCCTCAATTCGAATCCATCTACACTTCATATCAATGAATTATGACCAGCACCCCTTCAATGCACACGCATGGTTGGCCCCAACAACGATTACACATTGCAAAATTTGCATAACAGGCTAAAAAAGCTTTAAAGCTGGTGCATCAAACGGCAGGTGCTCGAGCCTCAAGATGGGTAAACGTCCGGATTTAACAGTTATCCAAAAAGGGATTATAGTAGGCTATCGCAACAAGGGTGGCACCATCTCCTTAAGGCGCTATTTGTGAGCTGTTCACGGTCCGCTGTAGTGAAGGTGTACAAAGAGTGGACAGCAGGGACAAAAATCGCGTCCCAACGCCATCACTGTAAAGGGTCACGAGCCATCGACCAACGGGGTAAGCGGCGCCTACAACGACTCGTTAAAGGTGACAGGAGAGCCACAGTCCATCAACTGACCACCAGATTCAACAGTGGTGCCAACAGACGTGTATCCGACATTACCGTTGAACGCACCCTGCTATGGATGGGCCTGAACAGTCGACACATGGTTGCTGCACCCATGTTGACCAGGGGTCATCGTCAACAATGCCTAGACTTTGCACGTGAGCACCGCCATTGGACCACAGACGAGTGGGCTAAGGTCGCCTTCTCTGAGGAGTCACGGTTTTTGCTCCATAAGGTTGACGGGCGATGGCGAGTGCGTCATGAACGCCATGAAAAGAGACTGCAGAAGGCTATTGTGGCCTGGAAACAGGCTGATGGGGGTAGTGTGCATGTGTGGGAAATCTTCTGTTGGGAGCAGTTAGGTCCACTGATTCGTTTAGAGGGCAATTTGAATGCCTGTGGCTATCTGTCAATCGTAGCAAACCAGCTGCACCCGTACATGCTCACGTTGTTCCCCCAATGTGATGGTGTGTTCCAGCAGGACAGTGCACGTCTCCTTCTGGATTAATTCGAGGAATACTCTGCTGACTTTCGAGTGCTCCCTTGGCCCGCTAATTGGCCTGACATCAATCCAATCGAATATCTGTGGGAGCACCTTGAACGCCATATATGGCAACTGGACCCTCCACCTATGACTCTCGAAGCTCTGTGGACAGCGCTTCAATCGAAATGGACTGTCATACCATCGGACATATACGGCCCACTTCTTGCGTCCATGCCACGACGCCTAGCAGCAGTTATAATGGCGAAGGGTGGCTACTCCCATTACTAAGCCGGTGGTCACAATTCAGTGATATGACAGTGTATATGTAAAGGTTCACCTGCATTCATCCAAGTCGCACTTATTGCCAAGTAATCAGATGTAATAAGTACTTTGCATGCGCTACTAAATACTGTGTATTGAGATTGGTAACTATAACGTTTAAAATATTCTGTTATTCAATGGAATCATCATCATTATTGTAGCTAACAGTATCGTTGTTTGTATTTTTAATAGAAATTTTTTTACGCGTTTGGTGAATGTTAGCAGCATATGTGATTCCAATCTCTCGTATTCGTCTCTGAACTTTTTCATCGAATGTGATAGCAACTGAGATAGCAATTACAGTAGTCTTTTGAGTTAGTTCAATATACTGGTTACTCTACTCAATCCAAACATTAACAGTTGATTTTATTCTGATATGTCATAATCATAGAAGATACGATCAAATGTAGCACCTTGGGATTTAAGTGCCGTGATCTCAGCGGTTAGCACCTAAATTGATGTTCGCTGTACGTTTAGTGATCGCTGTCCATTTCAAAGCATCATTTATGTTATCTTTGAACTTGGAAATCAAAGGCTTGCATTTGATTCGTGCCCATTTCTTCATTTGGCAACTATAACCATAAACGACAGATGGATTGTTTTTGCTAATGTTGTAGATGTTGTACACTTGTTTCTTTCCTTTCGAACTCACAACCATAACCTTCTACGCTCACCGCTTTCACATGTTGTACAGGAGTGAGCACAGGGTCAATAAACAACATTAGAAAAATGATTTCGAACATTTTTGGATTTGCTCAATAGATTAATAATGGGAATCGTTATCTGGTACGAGGGAGTTTTGCGCAATCCCTATAACTTAACGACTGCTGTATGATGGTCGCAGCAGCCGGAACCGACGGCTTTACGTGCCCTCCGAAGCACGGGGGAGATGGAAATTTCTAGGTGGTCACCCAACCTGTGATTAGCCGCGCCCAAGGTTGCTTAACTCCATCATTGCATTAAGCAAGGCAAGACAACTGGGCTACGGCTGCCCCCACTATAACTCGGAAACTCCTTGATGTCTGCCGCTGATATTTGTCACGCACTTATCCAAAAACCTCGTCATTGTTCGTTAAATAAAATTAGCTTCCTTTTTTACGGTCCCTTGTGAATACACCGATCGCACCGTTTACAAATCCATCGTCCACATCGATATTCACTCTCAGCAGTACGGTGAGTCAATAGCCAAGCATGTAGGATATTGCAAGCCTCCTAATTCGACAATAGCCATCTTGGGTAGTTTTGTTCTTGCTGGATCTAATTCAGTTTTGCGGCCATAACCGTTAAATTTATTATTGGCAATAACAACTTATTACACACGAGAGCAATCTCGTTACGAGCATCAATGCTGTTGTTGCGATGAAACATTCTAACTACATCGGGCAAATTTTCTATGCAGCATTGTTTACTTGTAAATCTTCTCTCAATCAACTGCTTTCTCCTGAGGAAGCAATCTTTCACCATTGCCAGTCTTATTCAGTATAGTTGAGAATATTTCATTACTCAGGCACATCACTCGTGACAAATGAAATGAATTGTCGATGATATTGGGCATCACTCGTCTAAACTGACCGTACTATCTCATCAATTATTACACAGTTCAAAGAAAGGAATTGGCCATGATATTGTTATAGGACCTTAAGAGTGAATCCACTTACCCTTTTTCTCTGCGGTGTGATTCTAAATACAGAGTGTATAGATTCTTAACAGTGCAGAGTGTTCCCGTTCAAGTTCACTGCAGCCTTACCAGTGGAACCACAGACTATATAGGCATTACGAATTATATTCTGCCGTAGTCCGAATCAATTGAAGGTTTAATGTTTCCATAATTAATTTCTATCGTAAATTTTTGCCATTGCCAGCAGTACGGGCCAAGTACACATGTATGCATTCGCTATCGCGTGTGCATATTCTGGGTATAAATTCTAAGATCAACTCTTCTGTTCACATTACTCTGCAGATGTTTGGATATCACACTGCTACACTTTCTTTCAAGTGCGATAGCCTTGCCGGTCTCGTATTCGAATTCATCGTTGTTCTCATAACCCACCTCGCCAACAACACTTCGCATGTACTCATCTTTCATTTTGTTCTCTTTGCAAGTTGTTTGCAATGTCGTTGTCTTTCTTGCACAGTTCTCTAAGTTCTCCCATCAATGCATCTATATCTGTTGCTTTCGTATTCTTTCCTTTTGGCTAAAATGATCACCTTGTTCGGATCGTACAATTGGATGAATTTGCGTACATCTAATACATCTACAACTTCATTGCGAAATGGATAGAACAATGTAATCATTTCAGGCTTGTAATTGATTGTGTCATCGATGCTATCATGGCGGTATCTAATCACTCTGTGCCCACATTTCTGCGTCTATATGTATTGACGTTTGAACTAAAAATGTCATAGAATCCATAGTTTTAATTATCAGTCACTTCTTTGTTCTTTATGAAGTTTTCATTATGAAGTTTTCATCTAAATCTTCTTTGTCCATCTCTGCACGTCTCTTCTTAGCTTTGTGTATCTATTTTGGCAAAACGGTCGAAATTTTGGCGACTAGTTTACAAATGTGGCTTATCAAATAGTTGACGCAGAAGATACTACATCCCGCATCTTAGGCACACATCTGCAGCGTGTCTAATATTCTAAATTTGTTCTACTATGAATGCACAGCATGAAATCATTCACATTGGACTGATGAAACTGATGGAGCAAACATATCACATTACTGTTATGTGGGCGCTTAAAGTCCTTCTCAAAATAAAATCTGATAAACATTACATGAATATCCAAATTCATTGTTAAAACGAAATATGAATTCAGTCTCCCAAATTTTCGCATATATGTCGCTCCTTACTTAAATCATATTTGATGAAGATGCTGTTAATGTTGACGGTTATGGCTCGTTATGGACTTCCACTAGTTGAATTCTATCACTACATGTTGATACGTTTATGTCATCAGATAAGTTATTGGCGTCGAACTTTCAGTTATTGGCGCATTTGTATCGAGCTGTAGTTCATCTTGGCGACACTGCGCCTCAACTTTGAGGCGTTCCTGTTGAGCCCATTGACACTCAACATCGGACATCCGGGTGTTTTTGGATTCCCCATCTCTCGAGCTATATTCCTGTGACGGTTTCTATAATTTTTCTCGTGTTTATTAGGCATAAATTTGGAAATACTGTAATTTTTGCGAAATTTCCACACTTCGAAGGCCGATATATTAGATACTATTGATTATTGAGGTTTAAATTTTAAGCCATTTTATAAAGCGCAGAAAGATAAAACAAATGACACCTCAAATGTCGTGATAGCACAAAGGAAGCCGGCGCTAGACTAATTTAATATCCGCCATAGAGCAGATTTTCTGACTCAACTTTGCACTGCGATTGCGTCAGCCAATGAGGTTAGCACGAAATCAGTGATGGTCTAGAACATGCTTTATTCTATACTCTATCGAATGCGATATCGATCATTCTTCTATCATTAATAGTTTTCACGTTATTAAAGTTTTCGTGATCAACACTTTTCGTGACATCAACGATTTAAGCGTGGCATCCTAGTCTCGAAACGTAAGACGTATTCTACGTCAAAAAAAGGGGGGGGGCACAGTCACGTGACTGGTGGGCTCCTCAAGCCTGGCTTTCCCACGACTATCCAGATGTGAGCTCTTAATAATAATATACAGGGTGATTCAAATCGTGTGCAAAACAATTTAAGGTGGTATTATAGAGGTCAAGGTAAACACAAAAAGTCCTATTAACATAGGTCCAATTTTTATTTCTTTTCAAGTTACAAGAAATGTTCAAAGTGGCCTCCTTGAGCCTGAATGCAAACATTGCATCGTCGAATAAGTGACTCGTATACGTTTGTCATTACCTCATGATCACGTCTAATTTCGTCAGCCGATGCTATTATTCTGGCCACTAATTGTGCCCGTGTGTATATCTGGACACTGTGCACCATTTGTTTCAAATGTCCCCACAGATAGTAATCCAGTGGAATAAGGTCCGGTGTGCGAGGTGGCCATGCTATGGGCCCATTACGCCCAATTCGTTTGTTAGGAAAGTGCATGTTAAGCCATTCAGTAGAAACTCTACCAAAATGAGGAGGGCCCCATCGTGCTGAAACCACATCTATTGACTTATTGCAAGAGTCACTATTTGAAAAGAAATAAAAATTGGACCCATGTTAATAGGACTTTTTGTGTTTACCTTGACCTCTATAATACCCCCTTAAATTGTTTCACACACGATTTGAATCACCCTGTATGTTGATACACTTTCTACTAAAAAATAATTGGGCAATTTCGATTTTAGATATTTTGTCGAATATTTAGAAAAATACTTGGCGAATTATCCTGAAACTTCACGAGTGTAAAGAGCATATAACATCTCATATATTTCAGCGAATTAAAATCTGGTGAACGAGGTGGATTAAGGTCCGGTGAAGATTATAAAGGTTTGGCCCGAAGGCAAATAGGGGACAAATTGAACCAAAAAATAATGTTTGGGATCACCCTGTAAAAAATAATGCTTGAAATGTGTTGTAGCTTAGCATATGATTATGAGGTTTCTTTTACTTAATTGTGTTCGTTTGTATGAGAATAGCACGTATAGTCATGGAGATATAAAGGTTTCTTTAAAAAAATAGAAATACTGTATTTAAAAAAAATCGAAAAATATCGTCGATAGAATGAGTTGAATTTCAGTTGCACTCAAAAAAAGGGAAAAGGGGTTTTCTCCAAATTTTTATTTTTGGACCGGACACCAATATCAACTTCTTCAATCAATATGCATAGTCAATATGTCTTCATATCATCGTAAGAAGTTGATATTGGTGGCCGATCCAAAAACAAAAATTTGGAGAAAATCCCATATCGTTTTGTTTATTTTTGAGTGCAACTGAAGTTCAACTCAATTTGTCGACGATATATTTCTGAATTTTCACGATATTTGCTTGGGCTTTTTATAAGTAGCTCTATTTGGCTAATAAATTATGCAAATACACTTTGGTGACTATTGCGCATGTGCAGTTAAACATTGTTTAGTAAAAATGCTAATATTTCATCAACTATTTAATATTTTTATATTCTGATTGCAGGGTGTTGTCTCTACTGTAAGGCCCTCCACACACTAAGCGACTAAAAAGAAACAAGTTACAAACTTAAATCGCCAATTAGTTGCTAAATACCCCCCCCCCCCCGTGTTTTCCAATTAGCATACGCACACAACGCTACTAGTTGGTAACCAGTTTGTAATGCGTCGGTGATCAATCACCCGCAACTTGGCATGCAGAGTCGCTCGGCGATTTATTTCTAGTTTGGTTTGTAAACGGCCACGGGAAACGGCAAAACTGGTAGAATAATCCTTGAATTTAATCTAGAATCCTTGTATTTAGACTAGACAACTCTTGTAGCAACCAACGCTCTGGATTTTATATTTTTTTCAATTTAGAGGTGAACCGAATACCTCCTTTATTTCTGCCAGTTTTTCCTTTCTCTATTTTAATAATAAAGGATAATAGCTTCATCACTTGAATCACTAGACATTTTTTAGCACGATAATAAGCAGAGCTTTCATCACAATAATAAAATTATAATTTAAACACAATAGTCGCATTCAATACCTTTCACTTAAGGGAAAGTGACTTTGTCTTTGCTTTTGAAAACCAAAGAAAACAGGTTTTCATTGTGAATGAAGCCGGAAGTGAAAAGATCACTTTTGCTGCTTTTGGCTAAGATCAAAAACTCTCACCGGTGAGAAGAGTTAGCGTTTGGTCGGTCAGAAATCCCGGTGAAAAAACTGTGACGTCATTTTAACGCGGTCAGAAACGCGAGTTAGTACTGCTATGCCTAACCGGTTAGTCTCACCGTCCTCACCGAGAAAAAGACGGTTAGCCCAGTGAGAAATTACGTCATTATTCTCTCACCGGTGAGGGTTTTTGACAGAGACCGTTAAAGTAAGGAGACTTGGCATTTCCTCATTTTCCCATTCAAACGTATGTAATGAGAAATTCATGTAGAATTCAGTTTACAATTCAAACCTTCAGTTTCCCATTCAAACTTCGATCGTCACGCCATCTGGTTCAATGTTTGTACAACTACAAAGGCAATTCGTACGTGACGTCAACGTGCATTAACGGATTGCTATTATATGATGTCATACTACTAAACCCATAGCCAACTAAAAATATGTATTTTTAGTTGGCTATGACTAAACCCAAACGTCCCCCCTTCACTTCTTTCCTTTCCTTCTTTATCCCTGATACACAATAATATTAAAAAACGACATATTTTTTTCTCCCTGGCAATTTCGGCATAATTTAGCGTCACATATCGAACGCGGGATGACATTCAATACACGAAAGGAATTGCTCTGCTCGAAAATGGAATTGACAGAAACAACTATCGGCAATACGAAAATGCAAAGTTTACCTCGATGCTTGCATCTGTCATATCCATTTACTAGCATTCCTTTTCGTGCATTGTATCTCGTCCCGCGTTCGATCCTGTGACGATGAATTATGCCGAAATCGTCGGGGAGATTTGCACGGCAAAGCAAAGTACACTTGAATCCAGAGAGAGTTAAGAAATACGGTTAAAACTATTGCGACTGACGATTTGTAGTCGCGACTTCAGTCGGGCATTCGAATCGGAGCTAAAAATCGGAGGATAAAAATCGGTTTCCATAGGCTCGACTCAGTCAGATGCGATTATCGCAGGATCGCAATTAAAATCGGAGCTATGGGAACCAGCCTTAAGTCGATTCGACGGTTGCAACACACGTGACTTGAAAAAGCGAAACCAAAACATTCAAACCGAAACTAACGCAGCGCCATCTGGTTCAATGTTATTACAACTTCGAATCCGAAAGCACGAATAAAGTAATAGAGTCTATTACACGTTTTTGAGCTATTGCCAGGTCTCCTTTTACAAACGTCTCTGGTTTTTGACCTTAGCCTTTGTTACTTTTGCATCTAAAATGAAAAATGTATTTTATTGTTCTCCATGGTTTTATTATTCCTTAATTTATAACCAAAAAACTTACAACGTTAAATACGTTACTTACGTCTTTAAATTATAAGTTTTATCAGTGGGCAATCATTGAAACCGGCGATTCGATATGGCTACCACTAAACCGGAAGTTAGTAAAGCCAGAAAAGTGAGAAAAGCAGAGAGGAAGGTGGGTACTGACTCGCTTTCAGAAAAGTGACTTTTGAGACTTCGCTTTCCTGAAAATGACGTCACTGAAAGTGACTTCACAGCCCACTAGATAAGAAAGTGACTTCACAGCCCGCTTATCTAGTGGGCTGTGGTGACTTAAGCAAGAAAAGTGAGAAAAGCGAGAAAAGTTAAGAGGTTGTGAACGCGACTAATGTTATTATAACAAAGCCGCGATAATCGAGAAGTGACTTCTCACATGTCCCGCGGGCAAACGCGAGCACGATAGTCACTGAATTTTATAAACTTCCAGTAGCGTCGTGTACGATTCATAGTTGATAATTACTTGACGATTTAAGTTTCTAATTAGTTTGGTTTCTTTTTAGTCGCTTAGTGTGCAGAGGGCCTAAAAATTTGTCAAATTTTCTGAAAATGGCATTGCATTGGCTTGAAAACCCTGCATGTTATAAACAAAAACTTAAGAAAAAATTTCTATTTTTTTTTTAAAGAAACCTTTATATCTCCATGAATATACGTGCTATTCTCATACAAAAGAACACAGATAACTAAAAAAAAAACTCATGATCATATGCAATAGCTACAATGCATTTCAAGCATTATTTTTACAGGGTGATCCCATTCATAACCTTTTTGGTTCCATTTGTTGCTGGTCCCCTATTTGCCTTCGGAGCTAAAATATATGACCTGTAACGTGCTCTTTACGCCCCTGAAGTTTCTAGTATTTTTTCGACCAAACGTCTAAAATCGAAATTGACCCATTATTTTTTGGTAGATAGTTTATTAGCTAAATTAATTTAATCCAATATGTTTTTCCTAAACTCTGTAATTGTCTTAGATTAAGCCAAACACCATTCCATGAAATCTTTAATTGTGTTCTTCTATTTGCTGCTATATTTACAGTAAACCAGCCCTGCCCTACTAAATTAAGTTTATGGGACTGTATATCTGGTGGCTCGAAGAATCGCGTATGGAGCACATCCCCTCTTCTGGCCGCGCGTCCAATGGCGCGGTCACCACCACGTGTGAAAGGTTCAACTGTCAGCAGTGTAACGACCCGGCCGCGCCACCATGGCCGCGCCACCATGGTGGCCTCGTGTGAAAGGGGTCTTAAATCTCGAGTGCGACCACATCTGATGTCAAGCTGTTTTCTCCAACCCCGAGAGAGAATAGAGCCGGTTCCAATACGAGAGTGCGACCAATCAATATTATTTACATTTAAAGAATTGTGAAAGGAATACTTGACTTTTGATTACGTTAATAATTTTGTTTTATACAATTTCTTATTTAATATCTGTGCATTTAATAAAGTTCGCCAAATTACTCTCCCTCTGAATAACCCCTCTGTCTGTATATTGTCAATTATTCCCATGACACACTGTTATTTTCTGTTTATCTTTTTCTGTGTCCCTGTTCAGCTTTCTGACAGGGGCACACGCACGTGACGATCACTTTGCCGCAGCTAAAGCTTTATTTTTTTTTAGAATGTTTTAAGATTTCATTATAACTTACAATATATTGCCATTCATTTTGTGTTGCCTTCAATTCAATAGGACACCGCATTCATAAGTCAAAGATCAAAGAAAATAACTTTAACTGATGTCGCTATGTCTCGGGTCATTTCTTCATAAATTTAGTAATTTTCACAAATAAAGACCTGTATAATGTTTTTGTTATAAGAATATAGAGTTTGGTGATTCTATAATTTTAATTTTAAAAAATCTATTGTATGCTAATATTTTAGCCGGTAGGTAAAAATAAAATAAACAAGTAATGTATGTTTGTTAAATGAAATAAAATCTTATAAACATTCCAAGAGGGAGCTTTAGCTGTGAAGCAGGAATACAATTATTAATGTATTACGAGCAGTTAAGCAGTGGAGCGTCGACAAACCGATCCTCGCTCACGTCAGCAATGCTTAAAACATAAACAGAAAGTATATTCATTCTTGACGAATCGATTGTTATGACATCCCATTCTCATTATCTTGTTATGACATCCCATTATCTTGATGTTCATTACGGTCACTGTTTTAGCACGTGAATTCGACTTGAAGTGGTCTACGAAAAAGCCTGAAAAGTTGATACAGACGAGCTAAGACCTTGATGGTCATATTTCTTAACAATAAATAAATAAATAAATTTGAAAAATCAATTTGTTTTCAAGCCTACAGACCAAGCGTGCATTCTTATAAGTAGCTTTTTGCTAAAGCTCCTAATAAAAGGATCAGAAGTTTTATAAGAAGTATAGTGGTTAATTTTCAAGTATTTATAATATTTGAATACACAAACTTATTGCAGCGCTAATTCTTTAGCGGGTGAGTAGTGGACAAATTGAAAAAGACAAGTAAAACTTTATTTATTTGTTTACAAAGTTTGAGCAAGTACGAATTATTAATTACTACACAGATGTGTTCTTTTCATCGCTCTCCTTAATATGACACCGTAAAATCAACAAGCCAAAACTCATCTCCAGGTCACCCTTGACATAGGTCGAGGTTATTAGCAAAATGAGGGCAACGGGAGAAAGCCAGCCTAGTAAAACAAGATAGTAAAACAAAGTCATGGAATTGATAATAAATATTGAAAGGGAAACCATGATTTCAAGTTTATGTGATTAGCATTTTTAAATGTAATACCGAGTTCCTTGTGCGGAATTTCGGATGCAGAATTTATTATATTAGCAATGTTATATAAGAGCTTCTAATAATAAAATTTAAAACTTTAATTAAAATCACATTATATGTCTTAAAAATTAAGAAACTTTGCTGGTTAAAGAGGATTATATGTTTAAATTAATAATAACAATAATATATAGAAAAAATCAATTATAGCTAACTCTTTAACGTAGCTAACATAGTAATAAATCTCATTCCTCCATGGTAAGAAATATTACCGTAAAACGAAACTGAAACCGAAAATATTTTACATAATTCAGCAGTAACGGCGAACCTGAATCGTGTGCTGAATTGATCATCCTCTTCGGTATCAGTATCACATTCAAAAATTCATATAATTTGAGTGTATGGATCCACAAATAATTTTAGCTGAAACATTATGAAAGATAAAAAATATATACCGTATCATTTCTGTACGTATAGCGTTAGAGCAATGTTCAAATGTGACAAATGGTGGCACTAGGAGCATGAATAATGAGAGAAAGTTTGGAGCACAAAGAAGCTGAGTGCATCTCCTTTGTGTAAATCTCATCGTCTTTTTAATTTATCAGTTATTCAAGAAGATCAGGTAATATATAAATAAGCTCTATCCAGTTTCTGTAAATGACTGTGATATATATAATCTAGGCAAAATAGGAATGTTACTGTAGATAATTATTCTAACATTAATACCCGTCTCGTACAACATTCGTTTACAGTACAAATCACTCGTTCTGTGGAGGAGGGCTAATAAATTTTTATTGCTACGCGTGTTACATAGAAAGAAATTCATATTAAATCCATTATTGTTTGAATGAATATTTGTTTTGAAATCATTAGGAAGTGTGATGCTCAGAGGTTATTGAGTAGGGGAGGATAACGACCACCAAGCTCATTTGTACTTCAACGTTAGGATCCAGCTGTTTCGCGTGCTGCCATCTATTGTGTTGTCTTAGTGCTTTATATATGAATTTAATACATAGAATTTGTCTTAAATTAGACACTGTCATTTATCCAAACAAACTAAAACAAAAAAAATGTGTGTGTCCAATTAAATCCCCATTCTCAAAGGTTAGATATTGTAATTTCTAATAAACTTAATTGCACCAGACTGTAATGTATTCAAACTAGCATTTAGTGTATTATGTCTATTATTAAGCAGTGATGCGTACAAAATGAGCTAAATAGTTCTCTCCGTTCGACGTCTGTTATTAGAGCACTACTATTAATAATATCTAACAAGGGAACTATTTGACCTTGTCATTGGCAGATGGCGCTAAAAATTTTATAGGAACAGTACATATACATGCAGGAAGATGCAGGTCGCTGCATATGGGCAGTTTGAAAGCCAGTCACTGTTGTAAACACAAGCCATTATTAGTTCGACCGTTGAAGGCGACGTAAACGCCATTTTAGTGTAAATAATACATTTTCATGTCCAGCGAGATGCTCTAACTTATAGAAGTAAAATGTCCAGCTGCACCCTACAATTTTTGTGTAGACTTCAGGGCCGTAGTCAGGATGTTATCTTAGGGGGGGGGGGGGTGGTTTTTAAAAATTCCAATTTGTCGGGCCCTTTTTGGAGCTTTTTGTGGCGGGCCGTTTTTCTTTATTGGGTGCCCCCCCCCCCCCCCCTGGCTACGGACCTGGTCTTCTCTTGATGTGCTTTACTCGTGTATCATATTTCATTGTCATCTGGCGTTCTCAAGGTCTCATAGTACCCTTGTAAGCTGTTATGCTCATTGTCATCAATAACCAAATTCTATCAGTAATTAATTGATGTTAGGCTTATTATTGTCAATAGCCAGCTTAATCAATACATAGTTACATAGTTGTTGTTAGGCTTATTGTTATCAGTAGCTAATTCCTGTTAAGATATTCTTTGTTACAGCTAAGTCCTGTTAGACCTATAGTTATCAATAGTAATATGGTATTGATTTTATTGCTCATATTCTGTATCCCCCCCCCCCTCCTCTAAGCATCATGACACCCCCGCCCCCTCGCTATGCCACTAAGTTACCAAAATATGTGTAGGAAAATAGACGGACGGAGGTCGATGACAATCTTTGAGCATAAAAATAGAGGGCGCAAAGCCTCTTACACATTGGCACTAGAATAATACCTAATTAAACATGTTAATGTTGTTTAATTCAATACCGCCTAGAGAGAGAGCCTGCTCATGGAAAAGTCATACATTGTTACATCACCTACGGTAGGAACAATTTCGGGCTTATTATTATTGGTAGAAATGTGATTAATACATAATACCTTTCGTAGGAGATGTAACAATGTAGGAGGTTTTCGCGCTCAGGCTTTGAGTAGAAATAGGATTAACAATGGTCGACTAATGATGATGTAACAATGTATGGCTTTTCCGTTATGAGGCCTTATGTCTATACTGCGTCCAACCGTAACCACCGAGAGAGAAGGCCTCCGCATTGAAATTTAATACATTGTTACATCATCATAGATAGTGCATTGTTATTCGTATTTCAACCAATAATAAGCCCTGAATTAGCACTATCTATGATGATGTAACAATGTATTACGTTTCATCGCAGAGGCCTTAAAGGGCCATAAATGCATTACGGTCCAACCCCAACTTTGGCCTAACTGCTATTGGTTGAAGCCGTAAAGGGCGTTCACACTGGTCCGGCAGCGCGTCCGTCCGACTACGCGTCCGTCTTTGCCGATGAGAGGACGGACGCATCGTTGTTCCCACTGACGCATCATGTGCCGGAGCGTGGCCGACACGATAGATAGGCCACGGCAGGAGAGAATCTCTCTGAGAGACATGGCAATTACCAGTCTCTCTGAGAGACATGGCAGTTACCAGTCTCTCTCGCATTACATTGTTCGCAGTCATAATTTGTTGTGAAAGCATGGCTGTAAAATCAAAATACAAGCGCTTAATATCCTTATCCTATTTATATTCACGTGTGCATAGTTTTCTGTACAACGCTTTCCAAAGAAAATAATGAATGCGCAACATGAGATAGTGCTCATGTCATTCGATTGTTGACTTTATTGGCTTAAAATAAGAGTAAAAAAAACTAGCGGGAAAAACCCCACGAATGCGGTGCGACCCTGCCAAAATAGCTGAAACTATTCGCTACTTTCAGTGAATATAGAGGGCGCTGCTATTTTTGAAAAATGGCGGCGAAAGTAGATCCACCTCACCATCAGCATGCTTTGAATATTACACTGTGTGATATTTTTCTGTATCACGGTATATTTTTAGTGGTCGATGTGGCAAGCACCTGCTAGGAATAGCACTTGATTTCAACTTTCGTTTTATTGCTGGGATACCTAAAAAAATTTATTTCTTAGTTGGAAAGTTATTAGTTGATTAAATATGAAGAAGTAGATTCAAGATGAAAATTGTTCCTAATAATAAACTATCTAATTTTTTTGCTTATCAATGACCCATAAGCAAAATAATGTTATCAAAACTAATGCAGCTAACGATTTTACCGTAAAATTACGTGCATGTAAACGTATTGTACGTAAAACAAACTTTTAAAAATAAATTTTGAATATTATTTCATTTTATTAATAGTATAATTTGATTTGCAGCCTTACAAACGGCAGTAATTGCTACTTTTTCCTTTCATTTCTTTAGCTGCAACAACGTGTTGAGCCTTATTTAAACTACGGCGAATCCTACTTAGCTCAGTTCAAGTAAATGCCACAAGGGCGGCGCCACCGAAACTGAAAGTAGCGAATAGTTTTGCTACAGTAGCTGGAATAGTTTCTATTCTATCCACTGTAGTTTCGCTTCATGCTTCAACATTTGTTTACATCGGTGACTCGTTGCAATGAAACCGCTTTCGTATTATTACGCATGGTGATGTGCCTGACCAATAGGAGTTAGGCTAAAATTGGTGTTGGTTAATTTCCTTTGTAACAATGTCAAACATTTGAAATTAGAAATTTAATTGGACATGCCCAGGTTTTCTTTCGTTGGATAGATCTTAATTTAAATATTACTAGTTTATTCGCATTTTAAAAAAATTAATTTTTTTGTTTAATTGACTTTCCCATCATCCATCTGTTAAGAAATTATTATTACTCTAATAAATTTTTGTATTCAAATATTGAGAATAATTGAAAATTAAATACCATAGTTTTGGATATATTATGACATCTTTATTAATTTAGCAAACAGGTATCACTTATTCAACAATAATATTCGACTTTAACAACAACTGTCAATATTATTTTTAGTATTGTCATCAATTCAAAGTAACTGATGACAGTTCAAACTGTCAAAATTTGAACGTAGTATTTAGAAAATATATTTCATTTCCGATCAAATGATATATCACATACATGAGAGAGAGAAAGGAGACTCCACTTGTCCACAAGAACCATTTAATACACCATATATGTATACATTTCGGTCACAATGTGGCCTTCTTCAGTATGACTTCACATAACGCATTTTTCCCTACAACGAATTTTTACTTTGATCCCTACCAAGATAAACATGTAAACCTTGAGTATTAAACATGTTTCTGCATAACAAATTTTTATGGGTGGTCCCAATGATTTCGTTAGAAGGAAGTTTGGCTGTATCAAGTTAAGATTATTTTTCGTGGTCCGGAAAATGTTTTTCAATAAACGCTGCTATAAAATATGAAAATGTGGCAAAGTATCCTTTTGGGATTCACGTAAGATTGTACATTAAATAACTATCCACTACAAAGTTCAGAGATCACTATCAGCGCTACTAGGTGGCAAACGAAGAACCGCACGTTCAAAATCATGGCATACGAGTACTTTATCTTTAAGGCCTGTACATTTCAACTTTTTCCTTTGTTAAAAAATGGTTCTGTAACAATTGATTCTAGAGAGGTGTGAGCGATTACAGGTGTAAACCAAGGTGTGAATAGTACTTTTCTGTTTCCCCTCTGTAATCGTTCAACAGATATCATTTACACCACTCTAGAATCAGCTGTTATGGAAAAAGCTGAATGAAATGAACAGGCCTTGAAGATAAAGTAGGCCATATCAAAATTTCTTATCATTGCAGCGAGCTTTGGGCGGGCTTTCCTTTATCGTTATATGCTATGGCTCGATCGACCTGTTTCTCCTAGTGCCCACCATCATTGAGCATCTATCGTCGAAATGCTACAATGTGCCACTGAAATAAATTAACAATTCTTGTAACTTCACGGAAAAAGCTGAAAGAGACGAGGAGGTTATGTTAAATCTATCAAATAAGATGGAAAACTTTTTTACCACACTTCCACGTGATGCTTTCAGACTGTTCGTCAGGTTAGACCATTTATTCGAATGAAGTATATACAATAAAACATATGCTAATGACCAGCTGAGCTTAACGACCACTTTTGCTTCGTCCTCTAGAAATTTTACTTGGGAAATCTGTTAGCATAACCACCAAAAAACCTGTCTCTATAACGACCACTTACGCAACCGATCAGTTCCAAAGGTACAGTATGTGTCAATTATGGCTAAATGCTACAGGTATATAAGTTACAGCTCACTATTGTATTGTCTGCAAGTTCTACAGATGAAAAGATACCTTTATTTTTGATTAAAAAGGTGCCAGAAGCCACGGTGCTTCAAAAATAGTTAAACGCTGGGAATACAATGAGCATGTAATTCGAAAGCATAGTTGACATCTGATGATCAGCTCTCAGATGAAGGGGAAACAAAAGTTGCTCTATAATCACTAGATGCGCTCGAAAAATATTTTGAAGACCATGGAAAACAAGAAAGTCCAAACAAAGCAAATTAGATTCTTTTATAAAGAAATAAACATATTTGTTTTTAATTATAGTGTTGATTGTAACTTTTTTGTTTGAACCTGTATATAACGACCAACTTTTGCTTGGTCTCGTGGGCGGTCGTTACAAGCAGGATTTAATGTAAACAGTAGTCTATACAAAAAAAATAAAAAATAAATGAAAGTCACGTTTTGTTCGAAACGAATTGGCAGTGAACATCAAATGACGATTGGGAAAAAAATGAAAATAGTTGTATTAATTTAATGTTCTCATAATTGATAAATATTCTTTTAACATTTACATTATTCTAAAAATTCTACATAAAGACATGGGTTTTTTTATAATTACAAAAAAATTTATTGCCAGAATAGTTGGTGACACCAAAATTTGTCACCGACAGGTGTCGCTGTTGAGGGCCGCTGCTTCTGAATATTGATCAATCTGACTTTGTCGTGAGGTATTTAATTTCATATGAAGCCATATGGAGCCTCCACACATCAGAGGTCCAGTCTAGCATTTGCCACGATCAACCTTTGGCGATGACCGTGTCCTTCGTCGCACTTTTCCGCACGAATGGACACAAAGATTTCTAGACATTACACTTTGGGGTTTTTGTTCCGGGGCTACTTGAATTCACAAGGTCAGAGCATTACCTCAATAGTTGGCAAGGTGGTCTATTTCGGGGGCGGAGGCTGTATCCCCCTCCCCCCCCCTCCTGCGTACAACATTGCAAAAGATTATTAAATACAACATTGATATACTGATAAACTTACTTATATACAAGTTTGTATAAAAAGCTTATGAAATATATTAAAGTATATACAATATAAAGATAAGGAAACGATTAATAATCGTATAAATAATATAATTAAAATAAAATCAAAATGTTTTATAGGCGTACAGAGGTCGGTCGTCGTCGTTTAATATTGGCCATATTAAAAGAAGCTATTCGTCATCATTGTGATAGAAATTAAGCTGAAACCCTCTTCGAGCTGTGCAGTGTCGTGCTACGTCTGACGGTCATTCTCACGAATGTCGGTCGTCACATTGAACATTTGTAATCTGCGTTTCTAACTATGCCCATAGCAAGGCTTTTTCTATACAGGTTGGAAAGTCGCGTGACGTCACTATAGCAAAGTTTGGTCTTATTTTGTCTTTGCTCGCCAGATGGCGCGAAAGACAGTGAGATTTCTGATTCATCCTATAGGTAGATTTCTGATTCATCCTATAGGATTGGTAACAAAAATCGCTGAAATAATTTTAATTTAATGGATTTTTTTTATTTGATTTTCACCTCAACGTTTTAAACTTTAATAAATAAATAATTTCAATCGATATCATTAAACAATGATTAAAAGCAATTTTTATATTATATAGTTAACATCTCCCAATCATTGCTTATTATTATTATTATTATTATTATTATTATTATTATTACTAGCAGAGGACCCGGCGTTGCTCGGGATAATTACGCTTGTAGGTAAACCCACACACATACACAAAGAAACAGGCACACTTTTCCCAATCGTCTGAACGCTTGTTAGGGAGCTGAAGGAAGGCACGTGTACCTCCTTTGCCTCATCGAGAGAGACTGCCCTATCTATATCGTCTATTATATCCATTTCCTGTTCATTATTAATAATTTTTGGAAACGAATGTTCTGTCATTGCATCATCATTTTATGTTCATTGTTATAATTCTTTGAATAATTTTGTGCTCATTGTTATTGCTGAATTGCGCATTGAGACCATTGTTGATGCGAACACGACGGGCCTATTGTTGCACAAACTTTGCCTTGCATTGTTGGTCATGAGATATTTCTAATTAATATGCCCTTCCATAACCATGAATATCGATTTTTTTTATCGATAATTATTATTTTTCCGAAATCTGAGGTAGACAGTGACCTTCCTCATGGTTTGAAGGCCAAGTATGCAAAATTTCATCACGATCGGAATAAAATTGTAGATTTGCATAAGAAACATACAAACAAACCCACAAACAAACAAACATCCTTCTTTATATATGTAGATAGACTAGCAGAGGGCCCGGGATAATTACGCTTGTAGGTAAACAGAACAACCTCAAAAAGCTAAATTAAATCTCCAAATTGGTTAAATAATAGAGCGAAGGGACTATCCATTCAAAGAAAAATCCGAAAGACAGGAATTTACCTCGTCACTGAAAAAATCCATTCTAGATGATATACCGAGACTTGATTTACCGAAAAAAAAATTTTTTAAAGGTTCACAATGGATGGACCTCTCCAAGGATGCTTTCTAGTCTAAATAATTTTTTACTCACATAATCTTACTTTAGATGTACACTTGATGTTGTTGCAATTTCCTTTCTTCTTTCGATGTCTTGAAACAAAAATTGGCCATTCATCACTTTGTGTAGTCTAGCGGTCGCCGATTCTTCTATGTACTTGCTTACCATTTGCTGACTACAGCACGGAGCTAAAGGAGTGCTTCTTCTATCGTCTTTCACTCTTTCTCAATAGTCTGCTAACTCATTATCTCCAGTTACTGATCATTTTTAAAGATTTTCAAGAAATTGTTAAGTACTAAGAATTCTCTTTTCTAAGAAAAGCCTGAATAACGGGGATTCTATGCTTTGAATTCTATATTGCACAAACTTTGCCTTGCATTGTGGGTCATGAGACATATTGTTGATCCTTGCATCGTGATGGTGCATTGCGTGTTGACACCATTGTTGATACCTATTGTTGCACAAACTTTTATTTGCATTTTAGGTCGTGATATATATATTGTTGGTCCGTGCAGAGTGTTTGTGAATTGCGTGTTGATACCTATTGTTGCAAAAACTTTGTCTTGCATTGTTGGTCATGAGATATTTCTCATTAATATGCCCTGCCATAACCATGAATATCGATTTTTTATAAATAATTATTATATTTTCGAAATCTGAGGTAGACAGTGACCTTCCTCATGCTTTGAAGGTGATGTATGCGAAATTTTATCAAGATCGGAATAAAACTGTAGATTTGTATAAAAAACAAACAAATAAACCCACAAACCCACAAACAAACATCCTTCTTTATATATATAGAAAGAAAAGATTATTATTATTATTATTATTAATGTCTGGATGTTTTGCTTGAATGTCTGGAATGTCCGCAAATCTGTGTTCCTTTAAGGCCCGTTTCAGGCGTGGGAACAAGAAAAAGTTTGCCGGTGCCAAGTCTGGTGAATAAGGTGGATGAGCTATGGATACGACCCCTTTGTTGGCCAGAAACAGTTGCACGATTATGGCAGTGTTCCTCTTTGATCCATTATCCACAGTTACGTGCGCACGCTACACCTTCAACTAAAGAAACGAGCATCTGCTAAACCATTGCATGCACAAATGTGACCTGTCTGAACTTGCTTAACCAATGACTGGGCTTGTATTCACATGCATTGTTACTCGCGTAAAGCTCGCACAGATTAGGGTCTGACGTCATTCACCGAACTTAATTGTCAGAGTTTGTATAAATAGAAGACTAGCAGAGGACACGGCGTTGCCCGGGATAATTACGCTTGTAGGTAAACAGAACAACCACAAAGAGCTAAATTAAACTCCAAATTTTGCCTGAATAACAGGAATTCTTTGCATTAAATTCTATATTGCACAAATTTTGCCTTGCATTGTTGGTCATGAGACGTATATTGTTAATCCTTGCATAGTGTTGGTGCATTGCGTGTTGACACCATTGTTGATACCTATTGTTGCACTAACTTTTATTTGCATTGTTGGTCATGATATATATATTGTTGGTTCCTGCAGAGTGTTTGTGAATTGCGTGTTGATACCATTGTTGCAAAAACTTTGTCTTGCATTGTTGGTCATGAGATATTTCTCATTAATAAACCCTGCCATAATCATGAATATCGATTTTTTATCAATAATTATTATTTTTTCGAAATCTGAGGTAGACAGTGACCTTCCTCATGCTTTGAAGGTGATGTATGCGAAATTTTATCAAAATCGGAATAAAACTGTAGATTTGTATAAAAAACA
The DNA here is from genome assembly GCA_023313115.1 of Rhysida immarginata. NCBI lineage: Eukaryota > Metazoa > Arthropoda > Chilopoda > Scolopendromorpha > Scolopendridae > Rhysida > Rhysida immarginata. The sequence continues at coordinate 241,539 of JAHWFO010017367.1, forward strand.
AACAAATAAACCCACAAACCCACAAACAAACATCCTTCTTTATATATATAGAAAGAAAAGATTATTATTATTATTATTATTATTATTATTATTATTATTATTATTAT